>CAUYRH010033944.1:0-23739 GCA_963574655.1 Perodicticus potto | reverse complement strand
GATGCCACTTTGTCATTTTCAGGTATCCCTATGAGGTGAATGTTGGTTTTCTTCGAGTTATCCGAAAGCTGTCTGAGAGAATGATCCGTTTTTGCCTTCCATTTCTCTCCCTCTTTGTAGGTTTGGGAGCATTTGAAAGCTTTGTCTTCAATGTCAGAAATAGTTTCTTCTGCTTGCTCCATTCTGTTACTGAGGGATTCTACTTTGTTTCTCAGATCTTTAAGGGCTGCAACTTCTTGTCTCAATGCATCAAAATCTTTGGTCATTTGGTCTTTGAATTCCTTGACTTCTTGAAACAATTTTTGAAATGCTCCCAGAATTTCTAATTCAAACTTTTCCTCTATTTTATTGATCTTGTTTGCAATCCAAATTCTGAATTCAATTGCAGATATCTCAGCCATCTGTTTATGCATAGGATCGTCATTTGTGTCCACCAAATTGTTCCTTGGGGGGGGTTGATCTACTCTGGTTGTTCATGTTTCTAGAGCTTTTCCGCTGATTCTGCCCCATATTTATTTTGCACTGTTTTGTTGGGTGAGTAGGTAAGGATAAGTTGGGTTGGGGGTTCTAGGAGTAGTGATTGACGAGTCCTTTGCCTGTCAGCTGGGACTGGTGTTTGTACCTTTTCCCCTAGAGTTTTGCCAACCTGTACTTTTCTACTGCCTGTGAAACTGGGGGCCTTCTTGATGTGATGGGGTTAAGTGTCCCTGTCTTATTTTCAGCTGGTCTCTGTCTTACCCTAGAGAATAGATTGGAATCTGTGTTGGAATCTGAGCTGTGGAGAAATACCAGCAGTTAGGTCACCACGCCCCCCCCCCACAGGCAACAATTGGAAAAGGAAAACCAAAGCTTCCCACTACCACACACCCAGGGTACCACGTTGGAAAGTCCTTGGGTGTTTGGCCCAGTTGAAGAGGTCCCAATCAATTGTCCCAACCAGTACCAACCTCAAATCAAAGAGTTGAAAAGTCTCTGGCAACTAGATAGCAGGAGTCTGCTGGCAGCTCTAGTATAACTTGTTCCAGGGCTCTGTGAGCTCAGGAGGGCCCCCCAGCAAGTAAATTAGTCTGGGAAGGTTGATACCTCCTTCCCCACCTTGCCCCTCTGTCACACCCAGTCTTTGGCAACCCTGCAGGGCTGTGATCCAGTTCTTTCCAATGAGCAATGTGACCTATCTAGGTCACAAGGGGCTCTGTGGCTCCTCGGCCAGTCTACCAGTTTCCATCGGTGTTGGCAGGGGGGAGGTGAGGCCTGACAACCTGGGTACTTGATAGGGGCTGGGGCGATTCACTCAGTTCCAGCCCTGTTCCTGATTGATGTTCCTGATAGAACAAAACAAGTTTGCAGAATTTCTGCCCTGTGGAAGAGACGCTGGACTGCTAACAGTCCTGACTCAGTCTGTGAGCTTCAGCCCTTTGTGTCAGCTGTCATCCCCTGAGGGCCAGGTGTGGCTGAAATTTAGCAAAGCAGTCTCCACCCAGCTTTCTCAGTGCCTATATTCTAATCCCTGCGCTCCACCCCAGCTGGTCCCGGTACCACCTCAAGCATATCCTTCACTCCCAAGTCCTGCCCCACTGCCGCTGGACTGCTCTGCTGATGGCTGCCCAGAGAGAGTGGGAGTGTCTCCTCAAAATATCTCCAGGGGTGCGAGGCCCACAGCCATCGCTCTCACTTTCACTCGGTTCCTCAGGGGACCGCCTCTCCAGTTCGGCCTCCTCTCGGCTCACTTTCCTCTCACCAGTCCCGAGCTGGAAAAACAGCACAGATCAGCAACAGCCTGCACCCCGTCCACAACCTTCGAGAAAATGTCCAAGAATCTGGACTCCATGTGGGACAGACTTCCAGACTTCAGGGTGAGAGTGGAGGGGAGTGCCCAGAGTTCAAACTTGCAGGTAGAGAATATATACAGTTTTATACAGTTTTATGCCTGGCAGGAGAGTGCCATGGCACCCTAGTATGGGAAAGAGGTCCAGTTTTTAGAGGGTCTCTCCCATCAGGTAGAGTGGGAGGACATCTGAACTCTGCTCGCTTGTTTATGTGGAGGTATGGAGTATGCTGCAAGCCGATCTCATGGGGGGGAAGGGACTCCTGTCCTCTTGGCAATGTGTTCTGTACCTTGTATTTGTATCCCTGGGGTCACAGGTCGCTCCAGCAGGGTTGATGTGCACATAAAATTGCTACATATACTACCTATATTTTTAAATTGTTAAATATACTACTTTATTTTAAAATATTTTGGGTGAAATATCAATTTGTATTTTCGTAGAAAATTCCAAGTATACAAAGCAGTTTTCACAAATAAGCAATCTATTTTTAGGGTACCCCAGCTCTGTTATCTGAAGGAAACAGATAGGCAGTTCCTTCCAATAAAAACTATAGCGTCTTCTCCCTAAGGTTAAATACATTGCACATAATTATTAAAACTTGTGAATTTTCAAAAAGCCTATAATTTTATACCAATGGCAATAATAAAACTGATTTATTATTAGTTTTTTTAAGCACATGCTTATTGCAGAACATTTATAAAATGTAGACGCATACAAAGAAGAAAATTCATGTCACCTGTAATCCCACCACTTAGAGATGCCCACTTCTCACCTTCTAGTTCACCTCCACCCAGTCATCTAGTCAGTCAGACACATTAACTTCATGTCACACTATCAACTTTGACCTCTCTTTGTGTCCTGACGTTGAGTGCAGTTTGCTCTCTGCAACTCACTACAACTGGTTTTCTCACCTTCTCTGGAGTCTTCAGCAGCTCAGCAGCTCAGCTTGATCCCAGATACTGGTACAACCTGGATGACCAAGAGAGGCAGGAAATCCACGGGAAGCCACAGGGTGGAGGGTGCAGGGAGGGCAGTTCCATGTGGGACACCTGTGTCTGCTCACCCAGGTCTCCCCTGCCTCTCCATTAGGCTGCATCACGGGTGCAGCTCCTAGCCACGTGCTCTGACCAGCATCCAGAAATGGATGGGAACTCCTGGAACTGTGTGTGAAGAGAAGGAAGGGTAGAAAAGGGAGGGGATCAGTAAAGCAATCCTCTCTACCAACATGCACTTCTTCAAGGCCTAAAGGGGAAGAACATCAGGATTTGTAATAAGTAATAAATTAACCATTGATAAAATGAAATAAAATGTGGGGTAATTAAAAACATCCTAACTATGGTTAACTTCTGTGAAATAAGGATAAAAAAACTCTATGCATTTTGATAAATATGAATCCATCTTTACAGATTAGTTTCTCCATCTCCCTCAGCACACATGGCACCAAACATTGTCAATCACCCTTCCAAAATCTGCCTTAATTCATGATGCTTTCTCTCCAGCTCCACTGCCACCGTGATCTTTTACTAGAATTTATCTGGTCTTCCTGTTTCCATGCCTACCTCCCCTGTCAATTATTCTCTGGCTGCTAAATGGTCTTTGTAAAAAGAAAGACTATGTCATGTCAGTTCCCTGGTCGAAACTTGTCAAATCTTCAAGTTCCCCAAGTGCTAGGTATACCCTACAAGGTCCAGTGGGATCTGCCTCCATCCCAGGGCTCCCCAACTCCAGCTCTCTGGCCTTCTTCCAGGTCCTCCCACAAACCAATCTCCCCACTTCTTGCACCTTACACAAGTTCATCTCTGCCTGGAGTCACCTCCCTTGTCCCTCCTCATTCTTAAAGTCTCAGCTTAAACAATGCATATTCAAGTAAATATGAAATCACTTATATGCATTAAAAAACACTTCAAAATGTTAACAGTTCTTTCCAGTGGGAGAAAATCTGGATTTTAAAAAATATATTGACATGTTTTTCGGTTTACTACAATGAAATTATGTTGCTTTTACAATCAGAAAATAAATAACTCCTTTAATCATTTTTCTTAGCCCACAAGCTATTGTGAACACCAATGGTCCCAGCACATGGGGTAATGGCACCCCGGCTTGCCACAGGAGGGCTTTGCACTCTGGCCACTCTCTCTTCCTCCAGTAGCTGCGTCTCCCTGTTTCCAGTTGCTCCTTTACTATCTTTTATGTCCCAAACAGGTCTTCTCCTTTGTTCAGAAAGCCCTCCTCCTGCTCCTGCTCCATGCTTTCTTGTGTCTGATCCAGCTGATCTTTAGACTCAGCTCAAAATACCACCTCTAGATGGAGCTTAAGATCCCAGTAGAATGAGTTTCTTTGGCCTCCATATCCCAGTGACGCTGGGTTCTTGCCTCCATAAGAGCATTTAGCTCTTTGCTTCAGGATTTATCCCTGCCCACCAGAATGGGAACAAGACCCAGTCATCTTCCCCACTGCATCTCCAGAACCCAGGCCAGCGCCCAGCAGAGGGAAGATACTCAATTGATGTGTGTTGAATGAATAAGTGAACTGTGTTACACAGATGAGGAAATCAAGGCACAAGGAAATTAAGATCTTGATAAAGTTGCATACCCATATTCTCTTATTTTCCTTTTATTTTGAGAAATATTTCCATACCAAACAAAGCTGTTCAAATAGGAATAAAACAGAATTAAATATAAAATGAACACACTTCAAGGACTCAGCTTACCGGTGGTGAGCTGGAACCTGGAGCCAGGCTGAATACCAGCTCAGTGTGCTTCCTCTGTGCTACACTCTTATCAAAGCGGGTCTATGTAATCTTCATTGACTGGCAGATGTTTATCTCTTCTTTATTGTTTAGGTGACTTCAAACTTCAGGGTTGAACCAGAATACACTTAGGACAGAATGTTTTCCCCACTAATATTTTGGTACAGGCATAGCTGTGAAACCTATGGCTTCCGTCCAATGAAGCCCCTAGTCACCACAATTGCACAATGAGCAAATGCAATACGTAAACAAAATGGTTTAACATTCAGAACATAGGCTTGGGACTTACAGCCACAGAAAGCAGTGAGATACTTAAGCTAGTGTGACCCCTGACAGTGTTCTGAGCATGCCAGCCAACGTATTTATCCAGCGGCCACTTGGCTCCCACAGAGCAGCTCACCGACGCAACTTGGCAGTACTCTCCGGGGCTGCTCTCATTCCTGGTGGCACTGGGCGGGATGCCAGGCATCACCCTCTGCAAGCGAGACAGCAGGGCAAGGTGCCCAAGGCTGAGAGACAAAAACATCTGTGCAAGTCACTGAGTTGTTGGCTGCCTGAGTTCACCCACAGAGAATGCTGGAAGGATGAACTGCCAGGCCATTTCCAGGACATATCACCATTCCTGTGAGGGATACTGCAAGCTATAGAACCCAACCTCAAGAGTCAACCAATGTGACACAAATGCAAGAGCCTCCCCAGCGCCATCAGTGAGTAGACAAGGCTGGGGACAGGAATTGAGCCCCTCCGACTCACGCTAAGAGCAAAACACCAGGCTTCAACCACTTGTAGATGACAGCCACACAACTGGTGGAAATGCAAGGAATAACTCTGCCATAATCTTTTCCTTAGCTTTGCTTTTACAACAAGATGCCAGATAACAGCTTGATGATTTTTTTTCACAGCAAATACTGCTTCTGGAAGTGAGCTTTTTCTTTTTTTCTTTCTTTTCTTTTTTTTTTTTTTTTGTTGTTGTTCTTTTTATGGACTTAGAATTATTCAGGGACTGAAGAGACCTTAAATATCATTCCTTCAGCTCCCTGGCCTTTGGAGTGGCTGCAGTCTTTTCACTGACTTAGTCACTATTCTCCTTTATAACAGAGCCATCAAGATATTCAGGCAGGAATGAGGCAGAGCAAGTGTTAGCTAACACAAATCAACATTCTTTACCAGAAGGAATTTAAAGCTCAGAGTTAAATTTCTCACCAATGAGACATCCAAATGGCTTTCTAATCACTTTGCCATTCAATGCACTGTTTTATTTTTTAAGTCAGAATTTATACCTGTTTCTTATGATGTTCTATGCCTATGCAATGATCTTCAAAAACAATGTGATTATTTGAAGGATGCTAGCAATATGGCCAATTTATTTCCAAAGCATCCTATCTGCTAATCAGCCAATGAATAAACATTTAGTGACTTTTCCTGGATGGTTTACTCCACATGGGAAAACCTAAATGTGTTCATTTATTCGATCACAGTACTGTACTTAAATGCCCACTATCCATTGGGCACTGTGCCAGACAGTAGATTTATATAATCCTACGTAAGAGTCAGCCCTCCCACAGTAAATTTATGAGTTCACCAGGAGATTCTTCATTCATCAAATCCGTAAATTCTAAATGTGAGAAAATGAAGAGACTCTAGTCTGGCAAAGTGTAGAGGGAGGAGAGAAGATATCATGACCCCTGCTGGCTTTCAATACTAACCAAAGAAATCAAGGGAAACTCTGCTCTAAATAACACATCTTCAGTTGTCTTTCTGTTTTTAATCATTCACCTTGAGTCAAGCTATAAATTCTTGAAGATTGAATTATTAACCATCACAATACAATGGCAGGGTTTTACTTATTGAGTAATTTAAAAAGTCATAAAGATTCTTGTAAGAAGAGTGCCATGTCCACATAGCACCCCCTGAAATAAGGGGCCAAATAGGGATCACCAAGGCTAAGGCTGGTTGTACTTGCAAAGTTGGTTGCTGCAAATGTGACACTAGAACTGTGCTGTGTGATTGTGATGGTAACCTAAAAAGGGATTTAATGTAGCCAACATAATTTTTATTTTAAAGATGCCCAGCTCAGAGAGGTCCCTGTGGCTCAATCAGCAGAGCCACATACACTGAGGGTGGCAGGTTCGAACTCAGCCTGGGTATGCTAAACAAGAATGACAACTACAACCAAAAAATAGCCAGGTGTTGTGGCGGGCACCTGTAGTCCCAGCTACTTGGGAGAATGAGGCAAGAAAATCGCTTATGCCCAAGAGTTTGAGGTTGCTATGAGCTGTGACACCAAGGCACTCTACCCAGGGCAACAGCTTGAGACTCTGTCTCAAAAAAAAAAAAGATCCCCAGCTCAGTATCCTGGGTGTGATCTCTATATTATGCCACTTGGCGGATATTTTTCTTTGGTTTTTCACCTGTATAACTCAAAACGTGTTTTCCAAATGGGCATTCAGCTGTATTATGTGGCTCACTAGCATAAGTAAGATGGTGAAAGTATCCTGAAAATTGACATGTAATCCATGGAGGTGTTCCCATTAGATGTACTGAGTTTCACAGGAAGCTAGCCATTGGGTTAAGAAAACATATAGAACAAACATACAATGACATCAGGCCTCCTTTCCTGACGCCAGTGGGGTGTTTGATGTGGTGACATTCTGAAGCCATGTGATGCCAGTTTCAGTTGCATGATTCACATAGTTAACCTTTAGAAATGCCGAACATAAATGAATGATCCTAAATTCTACCCAGCTGTTCCAGAAACACGATTTGTAAATAGTCTCTTCCCTGTCATAGTCCTCTGACTTAAAGAAATCCTAAAGTTACTCAGCAATTTAGGTAGTTAGTTCAATAGTTCATCAAGCAACTAGTTATACATTGCAAATGGCTATAGCTGATCTCTTTTTTGCCATTAATGAATCCAATCAGCATTTATCCTAAAGTACTGTTATTCTCAAATATCTGCTTGGTAGAAGTGAATTGGAAGCAATAGTTTCAAGGATTGGAGGCATGCCAAGTTCCCTTCATGTTCTCATCAGCAAATAGGAAGAAATCCTAAGTTCATTGTGAATTAGCATTTGAATTCTTCCACACACTTGGATCATGCAACTACAAAGATTATTTGGACAGATGGACCAGCACTATCCTGAAATCATCTGTTGTCCTTTCAGAATGCAATCTGAGAAATGTTACATAATTCCTATGCTGATTAGATCTCTCTTTTCTCTATGCTCAAAAAAGTCATGAGCTTGTTCTGAAAATCATTTTCTGATATAGATTCATGAAGTATAAATAGTATGATAGTATCTATTTTAAATCTTAACTTAAATACAATAGAAAAATTAATGAGCACATGTACCATCCAGGACAAGAGTATTCAGTGAGCCCTTTCAATGGGGAACATGGCAGAGGTCAAAAGTTTGTATGTAGGAGCAATACTTCTAAGGGTCACATATGATTTGCTTCTTTTACTAACACTTTTAGTTACAATTCCAGAACAAGCAAGACAATGACTGTTTGACAAAAACTAGATCTTCACTGCATTTTTCCACATATCTATCATTCTCAAAGACCAGTTGAGGGAGAATAGGGACTGAAGACCCCATTCTTGGCAAAGGAAAGCACCCCCAGAAAAAGAGGAAAATTAAAAAGTAAGTTGAGTGAGTCAGAACAAAGAAAATTCAGCTAGTTTGCATTTAAGCTAGCCATTGCTATCAAGCATCCTGCCTTTTCTAAAATTCTAGCCTGTTGGGGATACAACTTATAAACACCCCTGCAGAGTCTGTGAGCACTCTGAGGAAAAAAATGGTCATAGAAGAGGCTATGACAAAGACCTAGAAAGATACATTAACTGGGTCATTTCCTGCCTAGTAAATAGACAAAGCAGATACCCATTGTGGAGATCTGCATTTGCCTGGGGCAGAGAGCAAGGGAGTAGCTCAAGTCCTAAGAGATGGGCAGAAGAGCTTATATCCCTTATCACAGAGGAAGATCCTCTGTGGTGGTGATGGGAGAAAACTTCCTCCCTCCCACTGATTCCTCAGAGATTAACGCTGGTAGTGTTTTACTCCATGGGAAACTAGCAGAATTTAACACCACCCTAGAAATCTGTGTGTGTGATCTCAAGCAGAAGGCTCTCCCAATACAAGGCTCAGATTTCAGATTTCTCAAGGCTACGCTTAAGGTTAATAATAATAACAATAGGAGCCAATATGCTCACTCAGAAACTGCTGGTATCTTTGTTCCCTCCTTCATCTTACTGTCTGGGAAAATAGACTCAAATAAAATCAGAATAGAGCAAACACTCAGTGCCATTGCTAGCATACCACAAACAATGGACCCCTGAGCTCCCACTTTTAATTCTACTCTATGTCTCATGTCTCTGTCTTTACCATCATTTCTAACTCCACATTTCTTTAGTTAATTGCCACTGGTTTCCAAGGTCTTAGCAGATCCTGCTCCCAAGGCGGGACCCTGGCACCAGTCATCTTGGTTCTTAATTTTTCCTACTTTAAGAGTTCTCTAATTCATTCATATAACTATTTATTTAAAGCATATACTGAATTCCAGGTATGATTGCAACTGCATTTCTAAGTAGCCCCTGACAGTAACTGATTGCTTCCTGTGTCAGCCCCTATATCCAGTGTTTATGGACCAGATTTTGTAGCCTCACACTAGCCCTATTGTTTTGTATGCTATTGCATTATATATTATAATAGGTTATTACTTTATTTTTATTCTTGCTTCTTAGTTTATGAAAATGCATCACAGAGATTTTAGTAAGCTCTCCTTTATCAGACAGCAAATAATAGCATAGTTGGGGTTGAGATTCAGTTTTAAGTGGCTCTGAGATGTCCAAACATTCAACCCCTACCCCATATGAACTCTTGGGAGCAATTTTATTACCCTTACATTTCTTCCAGTGCAAAGAATAATATAGTGTTACTCAGTTTAATTTGTTTTACATTGGTCAAGTGATTGGGATATGGTAGAAAAGAGGCTTGTTGCTTATTTGACAAATGAAACTTTAAAATCAGGAAAGTTGAGTTAGTGCTGCTGCCATGGCAACCAACCACAAGAATTTCCTGATAGTAGTTGAGAAACTGCTGGGGCAAAGGAGAGGTCCCCATTGGTTAACAAGCTTGTTTCAAATGGAACAAGATTTTTTTTTTTTTTTAAAGACAAGGACTCACTCTGTTTCCTGGGCTAAAGTGTAATGGCTTGATCATAGCTCACTGTACCTCTAACTCCTGGGCTCAAGCAATCTTCCTGCCTCAGTCTTCTGAGTACTCACCACCATGCCTACCTAAATTTTAATTTTTTTTAATTTTTATAAACACAGGTTCTGCTAAGTTGCCCATGCAGGTCTTGAGCTCCCAGGCTCAAGCGATTACTGACCACTGCACCCAACCAGAATGAGATTTTTTAAAGTCGCAAAGTTGTAGCCATGTCCTAACCACAGAGACTATTTTCAATGTGGTCAATACTTTAATTTATTCTGAATTTTGATTGCATTAACAAGGGAGACAAACTGCATAGACTACATGAAACTAAATAATCAACTTGACTGAATTTTTAACTGGTTGCCTTTATTCTTTTATAAGAAACAAGATACAAGTCTCAAAACATAAAGTAAATAGCATTGAGAAAGAAGAAAAAGATACTGAAGTCAACCTTGACTGAAGAGATAGTTAATTTATTTAGGGAGAATAAGATCTAAAGAGGGCCTTTTAGTTGAGAGTCTTCCAGTTGGATTAATGAAAATATAATCTGCACTAGCTTAAGATTAAAAAAAAAATAGAAAAGGCTTTATTGGCTAGTTACTCACATAACTGAAAAGTCGAAGAGATAAATCTGGCTGTCAGAATCTGATGCTCACATGCTGTTTTCAGCAATCTGTTCCTCTTCTCTTCCTAGGTCTCCTTTCCTTTGTGTTATCTTCCTTCTCAGACAGATTGTCTCTCTGTAGTAGTTCAGATGACCCTTGGCAGGTCCAAGCTTACATCCTATCAGCTTAACGTCCGTAACAGAAAGGTCCGTTTTCTTAATAGCTTTGGCAAAAATCTCAGGACAAGTTCTCATTGGCTCACTTAGAGTCACAGGTCTATCCCAAACCTACCAATCACTGGGGGAGAAGAGGCAGTGCCTGGTGCCTGGTCAGACAGTCACATCTGGGATAGCTGGGGAGAGTGAAAAAAGGAGAGTCACAGAAGGAAAATTGGTCTGCTACTTACGAAAAGAAGAAAGGAACAGGTTTTGAAGGCAAAAACTATAAATTCCAGAGTCAGGGAGAAAACTGTTCTATAAGGAATTCAGTTTCTGGCAGATAATTTATCTTATTCCTTTGGTAAGCTATAAGTTACACACCTCTGATGAGTCTTTGTATCAGCATCTCGCACAGAGAATAGTCACTGTGCAGAATTAGGCCTAGAGGTGAGAAGAACTGTCCCTCCTCTATCCACCTCCAACTTCTCCACCATGTACTTGCAACTCCCCATGAAGGAAATTCGGAAGTTTTCATAGTCTAAGAATCTTTTATTAAAATGTAAGTGCCTTTCTAAGGAAGCTGTACCTTAAATGTTTTCAACTACTTAAGATATTGAAATGGAGTAATAGAAAGGGGTGGGAGGGTGCTGGAGAATAAGGTTGAAACTTGCTGAGGAGACAATTTGCCAACCACAAGTCCACTCTGTGCCAACCCAGGCAACCATCCATGACTCTGATGGCTGATAACAATGGATACATATGCATTTGTGGGTATATATGTGTGAGTGTGAGAGTGATTTTCATTTTAATTTTCATTATAATTGTTTTAGTTCAAAAGTGATACATGTTCATTTTAGAAAATTTGAAAGATGGAAATAAATTAAAAGAATATAAAAATCAACTGTTCATCCCGAAACTCATAACCCCAGCCTAATCCTAAGAAAAATATCACCAAATTTCATCAGTGGGGTCTCCTATAAAATACCTGAGCAGTACTCCTCAAAACAGTCAATACAAAATGGTCAAGGTCAACAAAAAGCTATGTCTGAAAAACTGTCACAACCAAGAGGAACCTAAGGAGACATGATGGCCAAATGTCATATGGTATCCTGCATAGGATTCTGGAACAAAGAAAGAACATTAAATAAAAACTAAAGAAGTATGAATGAAATATAGACCTTAGTTAATAAGAATGTTCTAATATTGGTTTATTAATTGTAACAAATGTGCCATGTAATTTTTTTTTTGGACACGGAGTACAGTGCTGTGGTGTCATAGCTCACAGCAACCTCAGACTCTTAGGCTTAAGCAATTTTTTTGCCTAGGCCTCCCAAGCAGCTGGTACTACAGGTGCCCACCACAATACCTAACTGTGTTTAAAGATGAAGTCTCGCTCTTGCTCAGGCTGATCTCAAACCTGTGAGCTCAGACAATCCACCTGCCTCAGCCTCCCAGAGTGCTAGGATTACAGGCTCATGTAATGTTAAGACGATAAAGAAAATTGGGTGTGGAATATAGAGGAACTCTTTGTATCATCTCCTCAAATTTCTATAAATCTAAAACTGTTCTTAAAAAAATAAAGTCTATTTAGATTTTGTAAAATAAAATCAACTGTAATCTTACAGAGTAAGTATGTTAATGTATTGGTATCTATATTTCTGAATGTTTTATCTATGCATTATTTCCTTTTATAAAAAATGACTCAAACTATTTTGCATCATATTTTATTGTTCTGAAAAATAGGTTACGAATATTGTCATTGTCAACAAGTTTTCAAAAATATATTTTGAAGGCATATATATATGCCTCATTTAACCAGTGCTTCACAGACATTTAGTTGTTTCCTATTTTCCATTACTAATATACAATGCTGTTCAAAGTTTTGTTTGCATGTTTTTTTGTTTTACAAAATTGGATCATATTATACATAGTGGTTTATACTGTACTTAAGTCACTGGCAGTACATTGTAAACATTCTCCAAGTCAATGAACATAAACTAAAACAAAAAGTCAAAATCTAGACCAGGGGTAGGAAACCTGCACCCTTAAGCCCACATGTGCTCTTCTATGTCCTTAAGGGCAGGCTTTTGACTGAATTCAAATTTTACAGAATAAATAATTTTCTTTTTATTAATACATTTTGTCATCTTTTATATATCTCATTTTTTAATGAGTGTGTTAAAAATACCAAAGAATAAAATAAGTTTTGACCAAAAAATCCTCCCAGACTTACTGGCACAGTTAGAACATTAGTAAGCTATAGGAGCTAAATTGACAGCTGCTATACTCATAATTTAGTTCTAATTTCCTCCCACCTGACTGGTGCCACCACTGTATGAGGCTGGTTGCTGAGGGTTTATAGGGGTTGAGTACACCAGAGTGTTATCAGTTTTTGACAATGGGGGACTGCATTTCTGTTTGAAATGGAATTTGTGAATAGTTTCACAGAAATTCAATGCTCATCAGCCCTATAGCGCTCACAAGCTCCACAAATATTTTACATTAGAGAGCAAGACATGAAAGGTTGTGTTGCAGAAATTAAGAAATGAAAAGCAAAAGCAAAGATAATTCTCTCAAGCACAAATGAGACCTGGAAAAATGCAATATTTCAAAAGGAAAATATATATTATGTGATCATGTTGGATAAATCAACTGGTAATACCAACACAGCACAGGTTTTACACCTCATCCAAATTTTAATAGAAGATTTTCTTTTCTATGAAGTATTACTCACTTTGGGCACACTTGAGCACAGAACACAAGGAATATACATCTTCAACACCTTTCAAGATAAATGTTGTGAAGTCAGACTGAATTTGGTAAATTTAGTGAGTGACTATACAGATGGTGCACCTTCCATGCCAGGAAAACATGAAGAATTTATTGCACAGATTAAAAGAAAGGATTAACAGATCCATATGCTGTCATCTCTTTTCATCATATCTTGCATCAGCAAAACTTCTGTACTAAAGGCTACTATTTTAAGTGGCACTTTGCCACAAGTTATAAGCATTTTTAATTATATTCCTGCAAATGCAAACACACAGCATGGTCAGTTTCATGACACGCTAAAGTTGAAGGATGAGCTATCCAGTGTGGATTTGCAGTGTCATTCTAAAGTGTGTTGGCTATGGCAAGGACAAGTGTTAATGAAAATTTTATCACTGCAAGAACAGATAGTTAAATTTTATGAAGAATAGAATCAGGAGGGCTCTTTGCCTCTTTGTCTAATTTCCCTGGAAATGGAGGCCTGTTCACTGTCTATAGCAAACGTATCTTGCTGTGTAAGCAAGATATTGCTCTTACTCTGTAAACTTACCTTTCTCTTCCTCAATAAACTTTGTTCTATGCTTGCCTTAAAAAAAGAAAAAAAAAAGAACAGGCTCAGCACCCATAGCTTAGTGGTTGGGCCACCAGCCCCATACACTGGGGATGGTGGGTTTGAACCCAGCCTAGGCCTGCTAAAACAACAATGACAAGTACAACAGCAACAACAAAAAATAGCTGGGCATTATGGCAGGCGCCTGTAATCCCAGCTACTTGGGAGGCTGAGGCAAGAGAATCGCTTAAGCCCAAAGTTTGAGGTTACTGAAGTTTACATGGTGAGACTCTATCTCAAAAAAAAAAAAAAAAAAGAAAGAAATGGAATCAGCAACATGAATCATTGAAAGATTTCTATAAGAATGCAGAATTTCTTTGTGATATGTCAAATCAAATATAATGTGAATAGGTCTTTGCAAGGTAAAATAAATCTATATATTGTATGTGGCAAAAAAAAAGCATTTTGAAAAAAAGCTATCTTTTTTCAAAACATTTCTTTTTCAAAAGAAAATTTTGTGTTAAAGTTTTCTGCAGTTAGCAAACTTCACTGATGATCAGGATGATGGATGTGAATTGTTTGAAGAATATGCAGTTGTTATAGACCTATTAATTAGCGAATATAATGAAAGGTTCACTGACTTTGAGAATCATGACATCACACTCAAATGAACATTTCAGCCTCACCTAGTTGATGTCACCAAGGCACCTAAAGAGCTACAGATGGAATTGACTGAGCTCTCTTTAGATGACATTTTAAAGACATTGTCTAATTCTAAGAATGATCCAATTGAAATATGGAAAAATTCAGTAGAATACCCATGCATCCCTTCAGCAACACACCTGAGAAATCCATTCTTGCTTTTTATTGCAGTAAATCTATATTCTCCCACCTAACCCAAATTAAAATGCCTGTAAGGTCACAAATGACTGATTTCCATCTAGAGGATCAACTGAAACTACAGACCTCCATTCTACAACCAAAACTTGGAATGCTTTCTAACCAAAAGCAGACACAACAAAATCATTAAAAGGTTAGTTAACTTTAAAATTAACAAATAGTTTTCATTTTTTTCAAAATTGTTAACTACACAGTAGTTGTATTTTTACAAAATTATGTACATTTCTAAGTACATCTAATTGAAGTTTCTTGTAAGCAGCTTCATTTTGATGCAGGACAAGGCAGCCCTATGACCGCGGCCTTGGCCCTGACGGTGCTGATGCTGTGGTGGATGGAGGAACCAGCTTGCTGGAAGGGCCGGACACCCGCGGACACTGATGCCTTGCTGTCTCCTCCTCGTGCTCTTCTGGCTAGTCCATTTCATGGATGGCTACTTGCTGTCTCCTCCTAGTGCACTTCTGACTGGCCAATGTCATGTCAGTTTCCAGGGCCTGAGTCTTCATTGGACAGCTGGCTGTAACTGACAAAGACCTAAAAAGTTCCAGCAAAACAAGCCCCTGGGACTATATAAATCCCTGAGCAGAGAGCTCAGACACAGACCTTGGATGGACCTTGGATGGACCTCGGAGAGGGAGCAGGAGATCTTGTTCCCCTCCTGGGTCCTCTCTGCCCGGAGGTTTGGTTTTTCTGGTAGTTGTAATTCTTGTTTCCTGTAAATAAATCCTGACTTACCACTATTCCTGTGGTCCATCGATTCCTTCTTCGAATCCCCTGAGACCAATAACTTGAAACTCTGGCATCAATTTGATTATAGCTAAATTTATGTGGCCTCCCCACCCCTGATCTAGACCCTGGTCAACAGCTGCACCTGCCAGTTAGCAACACACAAAGAACTTTTAAGTTGGGACTTTGTAAAATCCAAGAAAAAACGTCATTAATCGCGTCATTAATTAAATACAGTTGGTCATCAGATGAAATGAATTTTACATTATACAACCTACAATGACAGCACTCATTTAACTACAGTGTGATTCTTCTTAACTAGCAATCTCTCTCCATTAAGAGGTGTGACCAAGAACAAGTTTTCTGTCCTGGTTCTAGTTGTCTGATGACCTGTTGGGGGAGGGTGGTCATCTGCTGAGTTTTGTTCTATCCCACTTGGGCTTACAAAACCATACTGTCTATCATTAGAAGGTGTCAGGATTCACGTACAAATTGCAGAGCAACCCAGGCCTTTCTGTATTCAACAGGTGCTTTTTTTTTTTATTTTTAAGTGCAGAATTTTTATTTCCTTGCTTCTAACCACATCTATTTTTATCTGCTACTTCCTTGGTTCTAACCATGTCTGTTATTTGCTACTTTATAGACGAGTTACATAAGGAGGCAGTGCAGAGCAGTCAGTGTGGCACATAGCAATTACTCAGTGTTACTGTGCACCATCCTCTGTGCAAACACTGTAAAGACAACTCTGCTTCGAGTCTACAAAAGGACTGCTGTCGAATGCCTCCCCATGGCAGGGAGAAGGGCTTTAAAGCCTCCCTTAGCTTTTGGCAGGAAAGGATCAATTTCTAATCCGTGAAGTTCTGAAAGATCTTCAACCTCTTCATTTAGTAGAGTTATTTACTCTGTATGTATTTCTCATTCTCACACTATCATCCCCAGAAGTTATAAATAAAGAGCAACTTTTTCTCTGCCTTACCAGGACCCTTCTGTAGAACATTAATTGTAATGACATGTATGTATATTTGCACATCTGAACACAGAACAGGGTTTCAGACAGACAAATGCATGAGGAACACCACGTCTGTTACACAAGACATAATCTAGCTGTGCTTTCAGAGTTCCATTTGTGAACTGGGATTGACAAAGTGTTTGCAACATCCCTGTTTATACAACCATTTTAGAAATATTAAAGTAATAGTAATTAAGCTTTGGCAAATAAAAAGCCTTCAGAAAGTACTAACATATAAACCTCTTACTGGCATTGTTCTGGTTTTGCTACTACAGTATGGAGACACCAGATTTTATTCCATTTTATTATTTTATTTCAGATTAATATGAGGGTACAATTAGGTTACAACGTTTGCATTCGTTAAGTAGAGTCCCTATTGTAGTTGTGTCCTGAATCCAAGAGGTGTCCCCTATACCCTTACATTGTGCCATCAAGTGGGAGCACAGCCATCACCTTTCCTCCTCCCTCTCCCCCACCTCCTGCACCCTCCCCTGACACCAGATTTTAAATACAAAAAGGAATCTGTCTGAATAGCTTGCTAGTCCTCAAACGCTATGTTTCTTAAGGTTAAAAAAAAGTTTATATTTCCATTCTTTATGTACTTGTGAGCAACCTAGTCTCAGATGTCCCGGTTGTCCACCTAACTGTGACAGCAGAGTCACATTGCTCTCTTTGTTTGTTCAGTCCCCCCATATGATCCCTGTGGGATATTAGTTAATTGAGTCCCTGACCCTGTCTAGCTTCCCTTTGTGTTTCTATGATGCCCTTTTTTCTCTGTGACCCATTTCACACAAACATGCAGTGAAGCTTTGCACTCTTCAATTTGCATCTGATTAGACAACCTGGCAGAGCCACATGAGACTCTGGCATCATAATCGGCTCCTGCCTTAGTCTCGGTAAGCAGTGTCCACATTGTAGGATGCCACCATCCATGTGGTTTTTGGAGATCTTCAGGGAGAGGCTTGCTGGGCCTGCTCAAGCTCTGCTTCCTCCTATAGGGAGGTCTCAAAGCAAATTGGGGAAACGGACCACACCCATCCTGGGACCACTTGGCCACTTTCTGGCTGCTTAAGCCCATGATTGCTACTATAGATAGCTCTCCTTTCTTAAAATTTCCATAGCCTAATCCTACAGGGTTACAGGGTACAGGGCCTCTCCCTAGACTAACCCACACTTACGTTCACATGACAAGAGATACGTTATCCTAGTGATGTGACACAGCTGTGTTTTAACAAAAACCTGGGGATAAGGTTTTTCACCCAAGGGAAGGTCTCTGAAAAACCACCATCACAGTTCTAGGAAGTCTGCTAAAGGATCTGCATTTGAGGCAAGCAAAGCTTGTAGTGCTTCTGAAATTATGGGATGTAAGCAGCTAAACATAGAGGCAGTCTTCATGACATATACATCCTTGTAAGAAGTGTCACCAGACACAAAGTGGAGGGAAATGGAGGAGTGTTAATTATGTGTACATTAACTTGAACTGGAGGCAGTCAGAAACTATCCAATTTATTTTGGTGCTTCTGCCTGGGAGGGAAGAAAGATAATTAACATTTATTAGAACAACTATGGGCTGGCCATTGTGCTCAGAACTTCAAATTACCATCTCATTAATCCTAATAGCCAGCAATTTATCAAGTGCTTGCTTTGTGCCATATTTTGGACTAAGAGCTTTAAATATATTACTTATATGCATTCTTCTAATGATCTAATAAGCATTACTATCTCCCATTCTACCAGGCAGGAAAAAAGGCTGAAGTTAAGCAATGGCAGAGTAAGAGTCCAATCTGACCTAACTCCAAAACCCTTGTCCTTAACACAGTCCTGTAAGGCAATTATTCCTAACTCCAAAACCCTTGCCCTTAACACAGTCCTATAAGGTAATTATTCTGTTGTGAGGAAACCAAGACTCAAAGGCGTTAAGTGATTTGCTCTATGTCACAGAGTCAATCAATGATGGACCTAGTTCCTTTAAAGTCAGGTCTACCTGAGTTAAAGCCCACATGCTCCTATTTGCTGACTGCTGGCAGGGATTGAAGAGATGTTTTTGTCCCAAAGATCTTTGTTTAAGTATTTAGGCCATTCAAAGATAAATAATATGGGTGAAAATCAAAAAACATACTGAAAACACAAGGATCAGTCCTCAAATTATAAATTGACTTAATTATCTGGGATTTATCTTCTATAAATAATACTATGCTGATCTCCAAATGTCTTCTTCTAAATTCAACATCACCACACTTCAATGCATGATGAGGAAGGACTTGGTTGTTGAGAGAAGGCTCTCCTTATAGACGAAGCCTGAAAAAAGGTATGTAGTCAAGTTGTAAGCCTCTAAAAATAGGACAGAAGGAGGGAATCAGATGATGCAAATCTGCCATTCTCCCTCTCTCAGGTTCTACTGGGTTGTGGTTATAACTTGTTTGTTATCTATACACAGTACCTCCATAAAGAAAAATAGACTGTAACATAATTATCCCTATGTTTTGCTTTGGTTTTATAAGCTAACCCAAGAAATAGCACGGAAATATCAGCATGAAAACTTGAAGTTAAGAGATGCAGATTCTAATACTGATGTATCAGTACTTATGTATCATTGGGTGTTACTTATCCTCTCTGAACCTCAATTTATTCCTCTGTTTATCTGCAAAATGGCAAGATTTACCTTTAGGTCTGTTTTCACTAACACAGTCTGTGGTTCTTGCCACTCTCCTTTCTTCTCTGGGGGCAATGTGATTCCCATCTTCTATAGACGCAGAAAGATGAAGTTATAATGCATAAGATTCAGGGGCACTTACCTGCACAAGAACCCTTTATGAGCCCTGGGAAGGGATAATGTGTTCATATTTTATAGAATTTGCCAAAGTAGATACTTTTGTATTTTTGGTTCAAGAGGGCTTCCAACATTATTTAAGGTTCAAGCTCCACAAAATCTTTTATATATGGAAGACAGGTCTTGCCAGATTCAGCATAAAACTTAGAGTTCATGGGAAGTAGACAAAATCATTTAGTGATCAAATAGGAAGAGTCCAAAAGCTGGTTAAAAAGCAACTACCTTCAAGTTCCTCCACCTCTCATTGCCTCTTTTTCTTGTTCAGTTTTATTGTGTGTGTTTTTTAGAACAAGAAGTTGAGACTTGAAACATCAAAATGGCTGACCCAAATTCACAACCTACATTGAACTCATAAAATGCACTCCTGCTAACAGTTCTCTGCCCTAGTATCAGGGCACTGAATGCATGTGCTGATCTACTTCACTAATAAGAAATCACACACTGTATAGCACAGGCAGTGAAACTGGATACAGCCAGTGGCCATTCCTTAGAAGGCCAACATTTACCTCATGTTTTCCTATATCATTTAAAATAGAGTAAGCCAGTGGCAGAGATTATTTTTGCTCTCAATGACAATGACCAAAATAGTAAGAATTGCTCTGGGAATAGAGAACAGGTCAGAATTTATTTAATTGGTTTTCAAGACAGAGCCCATCTTCATAAAGATTAGTTGGGGCATGTGTGTGTCTAGGGTCCCTCCCAGTTGCATATGGTCTTCTGGCTTGTTTTCCTAGAGGGCCTCCTCACTCCTCTGCCTCTGGCTTGCCTTTGAAGCATTATTGGTGTTTCTCCTGATGGAGCCTCACAGGTCATCCCCAGGCTCTTCAAACTTGCACCAAAGTTTCTGGACTATCTGGCATGCCCACACCCCACCAGCTGCACCCAGTCTGTCTCTCAGCTCCTCTACTCATGGGCACTCATGGGCACTCATGGGCTTGGGGGATCAACCATGGGATAGTCCATTCTCAGAGGGAGAAGGTATTCACCATGAGATTACTAAACACCAATTCTGATTTCAGATGCAGGGAAGCCAGGAGAATCATCCTTGGGGGTAAGTTACACACAAGCATATTTATTCAATTTGTTGGGAATGTGAGCTACGATGTAATATTTCACAAGCCACTTATGCAATGGTTAGTGTGCTTCCCGAAATTGATACTGCTGGTGGTGTGGGTAGGAGAGATATGCTAGGGAAAATTTTCTAAACCAACAATAATTATACAAGTATTAAAATCTCTTTTTTTGTTTGCCTTGTTTCTGTCTTGTCATTCCTTACCATGCCGCTGATCCCTTGCTTTGCCTCCACCCATAACCAACCAACTCTAGAGACATTCGTTGTCAAACCAATCCCTTGCTCTGCCTCCACCCATAACCAACCAACTCTAGAGACATTCGTTGTCAAACCAATCCCTTGTTCTGCCTCCACCCATAACCAACCAACTCTAGAGACATTGGTTGTCAAACTCACTTAGCAGTCATTCACAAAAATATCTGCCCAGTGCCTATACCTTATGGCAACCCTGTTTTTTCCTCTGAAGGAATGCAAATTAAGAAGAAATAGTCCCTGCCTTCATGGGAGGTACCATCTAGTGAGAGCAATGGAGAAGCAAAGCAGAGAGCACTGTGCCCTATGCCAAGTGTTGAGATTAGACAGTGAGGATCCCTCAGGTTCGCACACCTGAACCTATCCAAGGACTTTTAGGTATTGCCTCTGAGGGATGTTCAGTCAAGTCATACATACCTCCGTCCCCTAGATTTGACCAAAGGAGCTTTGTGGTTATCTCAGTATTTTATTTGGAGAAAATGGTCTACCATTATGAACACAAATAACTAATACCTGGTGTTATGGTGTTTCTATTGCTGCCATAATAAATTAACAAAAACCTCACAGTTAAAACAATACTCATTTATTATTTCAGTTTTATAAGTCAGATGTCCAGCAGGCTCAGTGAGAATCTATTTTCTGGCTCATTCATCTTGTTGGCAGAATTCATTTCATTCTAATGGTTCCCATGAGGCCCCCTCTGTCTTCAACCGGCAATGGTAGACTGAGTACTTCTCATACTTCAGACACCTCTGGCTTCCCTATCTGCTTTCCTTTTATGATTTTGAGGGCTCATGTGATTACAATTGGCCCACCCGCATAATCCAGGATAATTGCCCTACTTTACAGCTTTTCAGGAATAATTCACTGATACACAGTATCTGTCAAATCTTTCTCTCTTGTTTAGGAAGGATGTCATTTTTTTTCTCAGTGATTTTTGTCTGTAGAATTTTGGTTTCAGTCCTAAATAGGAAGTTGGCAGTTGACCCTAAAACAACAAACAAAATTGTATAGAAGTTCACTCATGATGTAGAATACAAATGTCTTAACACAATAACTAAGAAAATGGTGTGAAGGCTATGTTAACCATTTTTGATGAAAATATTTCAAATTGTATATAAAACCAGCACATTGTACCCCATGAGTGCATTAATGTACATGGCTATGATTTAATTAAAAAAAAAAAAGAAGTTCACTTATGAGAAAGAAGTCTGAGAGAGACTCGAAAATTCAAAATTCTATGCTTCACACCTGTTAGAATGGCTGCTATTTAAAAATAAAAGGAAAGAAAATAACAATTATTGGTTAGGATGTAGAGAAATCAGGACCACTGTTGATGGAACTTTTAAAATGGTGGAGCTATGCAGCTGTGCCAGGCAGGAACTGGGAATTTGTGCCCCTGAAGGACAGAGACCATGGTCACTGCTGAGAGAGGGCAGTGTTAGCAGCTTGCATATCTCATAGCTGTCTTCCCATGCTAATCTTGTCAAGAGCATTCCACCCATCCTGTGGCAGGCTTACAGTATGTGTGCCCTCCTGCTGAGCATTCTTCTGGACCTAGAGATCACCACCCCTTCCCTATCACACTCAGTACCTGAACTGAGGCTCAGTTCAGGGAGGCTACAGGGCAAGTTCACCAGCTCAGTCTCAGTCTGGTGCCCCCAGGACTCAGGCACACCATCCAGAGGCCTGAGGACCCAGGATTACTAAACCTAGTCCACCATTGCTAGCATTCAAGCACTGTCCCAGAGGATAGAGGTCTAGCTGACTCAAATTGACAGTAACACCGCATACATGAGCCAAAAGACAGTGTGCTTCTCCCTCTCTACAGCAGCATTTACAGCACAGGAGCACAACAAACCTGCAAAGCTACCTATTTTGAGATGAGGGTAGAGGTCCCACATAAAAAGGAAATGAGCATAAAAACACCATGAAAAAATAGGCTGTTTTGACACTCAAAACGATCACACTAGCTCTCCAGTAATGGGCTTCAATCAAAAGGAAATTTTTGAAATGTTAGCTATGGAATTCAAAATATTAATCACAAGTAAGCTCATTAGGATACATGAGAAAGTTGTAAACCAACATACACAGGCTCAGCACCTGTAGCTCAGCTGCTAGGGGGCCAACCACGTATACTGGAGCTGGTGGGTTCGAACCCATCCTGGGCCTGCCAAAAAACAATGACAATTGCAACAAAAAAATAGCTGGGCATTGTGGCAGGCGCTTGTCATCCCAGCTACTTGAGAGGCTGAGGCAAGAGAATTGCCTGGGTGCAGGAGTTTGAGGTTGCTGTGAACTGTGACGCCACGGTACTCTACCAAGGGTGACATAGTGAGATTCTATCTCAAAGAAAAAAAAAAAAGAAAGAAAAAAAACCGAACACACATGAAAAGGATACAAAAAAATATTTCAGGACATGAATGAAGAATTCATTAGAGAGATGGATGTTTAAGAAATACATAATAGCATTTCTGGAAATGAAAGAGTGAGTTAGGGAATTTCAAAATACAGTGTTTTAACAACATACGAGACCAAGCAAAAAAAAGAATTCCAGGCTTGAAGAAAATTCTTTTGAATCAACCCCATCAGTAAAAATTAGAGAAAAAAGAGGGGGAGGAGCCAAGATGGCGGTCTGTAGCCAGCTTTCTGCAGACGGTCCCATCCAGAAGGAGAGTTAAAGGACAGAAATTTAGCAAGAAAGCTAACGGTTTGGAACTGAGCCAACAGAGAAGGTCGAAGAATGCACATCAACCCTGCTGGGGCAACATGTGACCCCAAGGATACAAATAAAAGGTACAGAGCACATCACCAAGTGGATGGGAGTCCCCTCCCCCATGAGAGCAGCTGGTAGTATACACCATACCTCCATACAAACAAGCGAGCAGAGTTCAGATGCCCTCCCACTCTACCCCATGGGAGAGACCCTCTAAAAACTGGACCTCCTTCCCCTACTAGGGTGCCGTGGCACTCTCCTGCCAGGCATAAAACTGTATAAAAACTGTATATATTCTCTACCTGCAAGTTGGAACTCCTGGCACTCCCCTCCACTCTCACCCTGAGATCTGGAGGTCTGTCTC
>CAUYRH010033938.1:0-61825 GCA_963574655.1 Perodicticus potto | reverse complement strand
GTTTTGTAGTAGAATCCCTGGTATTTTCCACATATACAATCATATCATAATATGTCTCTTTTTTAATAGAAGGGAAAGCTTTCCACAAAATCCTTCCATTAGATATAACTATATATGTGATCAGAATTTAGTGACATTCCTATGCTGAAACCAATCATGGACAAAGAGGAATGGGATTACTGTGATTAGATTAGATGGGTGACTGATTCTGAGGATTTGAGAATTTTCCAACTTCCCAGAGAATTATGGGATCTCATTCTCAAAATGAAGATATTGCGAATATCAGAAGAGGGGCATGGATTTTAGGTAAATGGCTAATAAACAGTTCTTTTGATATAGGGTTTCCCCACTCAGGGATAGACAGGGCCTCCCCCATTTTCTAAGTCTAATTAGGCTCAGAAATGTGTCTCTTTCTCTGAACATGAACAAGGTGATGAAAATGCAGCCTTACCAATTTTCTATCTGAGCTTCTTGATACAGACCAAGAAAGCACACGTCAGTTGAGACCATATTCCTCTGCACTACACCAAGTCTCTGGCACCAGACAGTTTTGACATATTCCAGACATATAGTCCATCTCCCACAAATCCCCTGCTGGACTCAGGCCCTCCACTACTCCCAGAGGTTCTGTTCCCCTCTTTTGCCTATCTATCTATTCATCAACAAAATCTGTCCTTTGACTTATTTGTTGGTCTGTGTATTCATTCCTCAAATGTCTGAGGACAAAGACTTGGAAGAAAGAAATTCTGCCTATAGTGCAATAAGTAAAATGAAGAAAAAATTAAAAGTGTAAAAGTACATTTCATGAGGAACATTTAATTTGATTTTCAAGCAATTTGTTGCAGGTATTTGAGCAATATTGCCAGGATGGCAGTCTGCCGTTGGTTCTTGACATGCTCTTGGCTGAAGAATGACCAAACACATCAAAGTGTCAAATCCAACCTGCTGTTTCTTCAGCTCCTTTAGAGGGAAAAATCACCAGCAGGGCCAATGTGATAGAATGACCATGGAGCAATCTCAGGTAGCAGCTGTTTATTTATTTATTTATTTATGTAGAGACAGAGTCTCACTTTGTCGTTACCCTCGGTAGAGTGCTGTGGCATCACAGCTCACAGTGCTTAGGCAATTCTCTTGCCTCAGCCTCCCAAGAAGCTGTGACTACAGGTGCTCGCCACAACGCCCGGCTATTTTTTGTTGCACTTTGGCCAGGGCGGGCTTGAATCCACCACCCTCTGTATATGGGGCTGGTGCCCTACTCACTGAGCCAGAGGCACCGCCCAGCAGCTCTTTATTGTAAAATGGAATGAGTCTGTCACCAGTAACAGGCAGAGACAGACTGACTGACTCCCTTACTCATTGATTCTCTTGGGTTGTTTTCTTTTATTGGCCCAGTGCAGGGGAGGGCTCTCAGGAGATATAGGATGTTACTAAATGATTAACAGGCTGCCTCAATTCCATCTGCATATATGAGCTCCCTCTTCAGAAGCCCACCTGGAAGGAATGAGGGGAATCCCCTGCCCTATAAAGCATTCCCTCCCTACTCCCATGAGGCAGTTGATTGGAATAGGATTAAGGGTGGGGATGAAGGATTAAGAAAGAGGCCAACCATATGCTTCTTCCCCCTGGAGCAATTGCTAGAGACAGCACACCAAGTAAGGCATCTGTTTTCCTTGAGGAGCTGGAGAGCCTATCTATCTAGCAGTATGAACTAAAATTTAAAGTAAAATCAGGTGGGCTGTACCTCTCTAATAAGCCAACCTGGTAATTATAAGAGCCTTGCATAGTATTTGTGTTTATGGGGTGCCTTATGTTACAATGATCAATTTACTTGCAGAATTCACAAAATATAAAACTCCTCAGCTCTTCTGGCACGGATATAGTTTACCATGATTTCATTCTGATCCACTCTGGGAACTTTGGTGTATATATATATTTCTTTGTCCCTCTTATACTGATAGCAAGAAGTGTATCATTGAAAAGTACTAGTAAGATTTTTTTAGCCTAGTCTCAGTATTACCAATTTCTTTATTAATTAATGTATAATACAGTGTAAAGAGAAAAAATAAAATATATACATTTATACAATCCTTTAAAAGGATATTAGTATGTTAAGTACGTATTTTGTCCATCTGATTATCAATTGCCAATAAACATAAATAATTGAAATTTTCACCATTTTTAATTAAGATTTTAGGGGCAGAAATATAGTATTTACTTTTGAATAGTAGGTAAAATGTTTAAACAGATTTTACAAGGAAAGTTAAGTACAATAGCATTATTCATAGTCCTAAATGATAACATTATAATTTCTAGTTGTACTCACCATTATGCATTAAAATGAAATAAATAAATATGAAAAATCAAATTAAAATGAAATGTTATTAGCATAATTATTTAGTAGAAATTTGGGCAGGGATCAGGGAAATCAAAACCAATACAAACCTTTCTGTAATTTTCGATTCACCCTTAATACGTCATCAGTTATGATCTTATCATTTTTCAGCAATATCGCACTTTAGAGAATGTATAAAATATTCTAGCTTCCTGGGATTGTTTCTCTTTCTCATTCTCAGGACAGATAAATAAGAAGCAGCTTGTCAACCAAACCATGGTAGGCATGATCTTACAGATACAGTTGTTCTCCACGGCTCCCCTTCCACATTCATCATCTGTTGTGATATGAAAATGCTTTTATTTCCTTATTATTGAGAATAGTGAATGCTTAAAGATTGAGAAAATATAGAAAATCTTGCGGTATCTCAATGTGCATCTTAAGCTTCCTGTATTTTGCCTATTTTCCATATGGAGAGAGTTCTTAACTGACTGTGTTTGATTTTTTTTTTTTTGAACTTATAATGGCTAATTGGGTTATCAGTGTATGTTCAACTTAACAATATTTGATGTTTTCAACTTATGAATGGTTTCTCAGGATGTTGCACCCTTGTAAGTCAAGAAGCATCTGCACTCACAAGGTAAAACATAGGATTTATTTGACTGTCATAGCTTCTACTTTGTTTATTGTATACTTTCCTAGTTACAGTTTGCAAAGTCCATTTTTGTTCGTACAAAGCAATCATGTCACATGGGAGATGATTAGAGAGCTCCTTTGCTTGTAGGGCAAGAATGTTAAGGATCCCCTACCACCACTAGTAAAGACATTTTTAGGGCAAGTCTCAAGAAAAAAAAAAATCCCCAAACATATAAGGTTTTGTTTTTTATTTTTTGAAATTTCAACATTCAATATTCAATAAAGCAATAATTTCTAATAACCCAAGTTATAATAAAAGTATAAATTTTGGATATTAATGATGTAACAGTATCATTAACCAGTATTTTGTTAGAGTTCAAGGCAGCTGCCTACATCCTAACATGTCAGTGTTTCAGGGAGCTGCCTGGGTCCTGGGTTCATGGAATGCTGTTGGCTGAAAAATGACCAGATACTCCAAAGAAAGGAGAGCATGAAACGAAGTTTCTTCAGAAAGAGAGCGATAGGTTTACAGAGTCAGAGCAAGGTACAGGCTTACAGAGCACGATACGTCTGTCAGAGACAGGGAATGGCTGGCATTGTCAGCAACAAAGAAGAGGCAAAAGTTATGGCTGGCAGGTCTCTTTTATACCCCCTGGGTCAGGCTTACCCCATGGTGGCTCAAAGTTCACCGTGGAACCAAAGTCTTACTGGGCATGTGGACTTCCCAGCAGCCTCTCTGAGAGCCCATTGTGTGTGTGAACTGCAATGTTGATTTTAGCTACTGACATGATAATTAGACTTAAGGCTCTTTTAGACCTTTAAGATTCTATTGTGCGTGCTGGCAGGCTAACGAGTCCTCGACATCCTTTTGCAGCTGGCATGCTAAGTTCTGACTGGTAGATTGATAGGATGGTCCCTCTTGACCGGTTGTGAGCATTCAACTGGAACAAAATTCAGGTGGGAGGCACCAAGATGGAAGACTGGGAGCACTGCCCTTGTCCTCCTTCCACAGGAGAGCAGGATCCCTAAGTACCTACCTATCACTTTCAACGTATGATATTTAGAATTTGGACATTCATATTTCTTTGTGATAACATTAACCAAACACTGAGATTCCCTCTCTGACCAGAAACAAGAAGCACTGAGATGAAACTCAGTAGAAACTAAATTTAGGTTCTGAGAAAGTTTGCAAATGTTGCTTACCTTGAGGTGCATGGGACATAAATTTAAGGGTGGACAACATAAGGTGGTCACAATGGCTGCTTTTATAATGGTGATCACTGAATATTTCCTGGCACTCTAAGAGACAATGTACTTTAATGTAGATTATATTGATTTACTCTAAGATAACTATTTCCTCTTACCTTGCAATAACTTCAAGCAAATCAATGCAATCTGCATTTCAATACTTTGTTTTACTGACTTCTTAATAGAGATGGCTTGAAAAATTTGATTAGAGGACAGTATGCCCACACCTACTAATAACTGAACTGCATAAAGGTAGGAAATTGGGGAGAAAAGTAAATCATTTTATTTTTAAATCTACCCGAGCAATTAATGTTTCTGCATTCTAGACATGACCTTGATAACTTTGTCACAATGTCTGAGGCCTTGCTTAAAGGATTCACATTACACTACTGGGGCTGCATAGTGTATGATTACATTAAAATGTAAGCAATAAAACGTCCTGGGGGTAAATGTAGAACAAACTCTCTATGTGTTCTTTTGTCCCCCCTCTTTTTAAAGAGACTGTAACATTTCTATAACTACAGAATATTGTTGCTTAAAAGTTAATAGTACCAGGGCAGCACCTGTGGCTCAAAGAAGTAAGGCACTGGCCCCATATGCCAGGGGTGGTGGGTTCAAACCCAGCCCCGGCCAAAAACAGCAAAAAAAAAAAAAAGTTAATAGTACCAGTTTCCTTAATCTGAGTTTTAGTGAAAGTTTGTACCATGGCTCCCTTCCCATAATTATTTTATGCTCTTATCAGTAGAAATATATAGTTTTGAAGGCAGTGACTAGGTGTGTTGATGTTTCTGCTTTCCCTGATATATTGACCAAGACTTACTACACTGTAAATCTGAAAAATAAATTAAAAAGGGTAACGAAGGCAAGACATCTTTATAATTATTTTAAAGGCCTTATACTAATATAATTCAATACAAAGACAACTGTGAAGAGTATTATTTCATGTTCCCTTTGCATCTGAATATTTTAAAAAATTATGTGAGGAAGACTATGAAGCTGTGATTCTGTTAAACATTTGATCCTGTGAGCTAAGAATAAAATCTTTAGCTTTTTGCTAACTCAGCGAACTCTCAGTCACAGGGAGCCCCCAAAACTTTCAAACTGAGTTCCCAGCCATGACCCCCCTTAGCATGCTAAGTATGTTTATTTAGCCACCCCGCTCCATATAGAATCCTCTTCCTTTTTATTCTCCCTTGAAAAACGTGCTCTTGGCTTGTGAGGGGAGCAGTGTTTCCCAGGCTGTCAGAGTGGCCACTGCAGGTTGAAAATCCCTTTCAAAAAAATAAAGCTTTCCTGTTTCTAAAGCCTAAACCTCCTGCTTTTGTCTGTTTGTTCATGTTTTGTTAAAAATGCAATGAATTTATAAATGGATGATGTTGTGGGGGCATAGACAGACAGTGGAAAAGTGAGATTATCTCTGTCCTTCAGTATCAGTAACCACTAAAATTCATCGTCACTCTAGTAAAAATAATTGAAGACTAGGCTTTAAGGCTTTAAGACCTTCTTCTATTAAGGCAGTGGGAAGTCATAAAAGTTATCTTCCTTTACTCCAACTTTTCATTTCCTTGCTAATTTTTGATATTCTTAAGTATTCAGTTTGACTTCTAAATCTTTTTTTCAAATCCATATGCATATTTCTCTACGGATTAATCTTGCATTTATTGTACACTATTATATGAGTTGGAATTTTATTTATTATTCAATCATTGCTTCTTCCTAGGAAGATTCCAAACATATCACACAGGCAATTGAAAATTCTTTATATCGTAGATTACTGGACTTGTTTCATGGTATGGCTTATAACTATTTAAAATTTAATAAAATGAAGACATACAATTCAAACATTTCCATTCTCCTGATCACTATGTTCCAGTTACAGGAATATTTGCAAGAATGTTTAAAAATCTGAGGTTTTTATGTATCTCAGAAATTGACATTTACAAGAATATTGCAGTTGACATTCATAAAAAGGCTAGTTAGGTCATTTTAAAACTACATTTATATGAGCATTTACACTTAAAAATAAATGTTAAGTCCTAAGATATTTTCTCTGTCTAGTGATTCTATTATTTTTTTATACAATCATTTAGTCATGGATATGTGAAAAATCACAAAGGTGGCAAATAATAAAAATGTAGTTTTTGTTTACATTCAAACTTGATTTTATCTTTCCTTTAAGAATACAATATTATCTGGACTCTTAGAACAAATTCTCATGGTTGAGCCAAATGAAATGTGCAGCCTGAGGCAGTTAGTTTGGATTTATCTATTGTAATTGGGATAGCTAAAAATATACCTACTGATTTTAATATTGAACTTTGTACTCTATTGGTCTCTTAGATTGATTACTATCATTAAAAAATATTCTTAAACTTGATATTACAGAAATTTGATTTTTTATGTAACAGTTTTAGTGACATGATATCTGGAATATGTTTCATAAGAGAAGAATTCATGGTTGAAATGTTAAGGTATTAATTTACAGAGGATTTTCATAATATTCCTATCACCTGTGGAAAAAAGAAAAACTTAGAAAACATAGAAGATAAAGAAATGTTCATAATTTCAGGATGACTACATGCCAAAACGTTCAGCAAACATCACACTTAATGGAAAAGCTTTAGACATACTCACCTACGATCAGAATAACAAACACAAGGATGTCTGAGCTCCTAAAATAATAATGAATAATGCAATAAAATAATATGACAAGAAAAAATATTAAAAGGGGTAGGTAAAGCTGCCATTATTTGAAAATTATATGCTCTTTGGGGCAGCACCTGTGGCTCAAAGGAGTAGGGCACTAGCCCCATATACCGGAGGTGGCAGATTCAAACTTGGCCCCCAGCCATAAACTGCAAAAAATAAATAAATATTATTTTTTTAAAAAAGACAATTATATGGTCTTCATTGTGAACCACCTAACAAAATCAACAAATGACTCAAGTGGTTGGGAGAATATGGCAAAATTTGGTCAATTACAAGATGAATTTTCCCACAAAAAGCAATTAGAAAATAAGACTTGCCATAGAATGATAAATAGGGTTCAACATTTAAAGCACATGTAATTCAACATTGCATTATTAGTTAATGAAATGGCTTAGCCAATTTGATCTGACAGAATACCAGGCTTTGGGATTTTGTTGCCTGTTATAAATAATTTGAATATCACCACTGGGGAGTTATCTGCTTTGGCTTCGACTTTGACAAGATGACTTCTGTTGCTTTGACATATAAGGCCTTCCAAAAGAACAACTGCAATAATTTAAGGACAATTCACCTATATTTTTAATACAAATCCAGGTTAATTGGGCAGAGAGTATAGTGATGAATCAAGAGTATGCCATTTATGGGAAGTTGCTTGACATTTATCCAGGGACATTCTCATCTTTTTCATGTCCCTTCTGACATGTAAAATACAATAACTATGATGATTTTTAGCTCATCTCTGCTTGTTAGTGAGGATTGATAGCAGTACAAAGAAACCTAATCCCCTAATGCTTTAGATATGTGTTTGGTACATTACCATAAGAGAAATGTAACCATGTGTGTAAATTGCAGAAAAAGGACAACTCAGATCATTCACAAGCCATAAGAGAGAAAATGGAAATTAAGAATTCCTCTTAATGGAAGGAAGTATGGAGAATCCTCAAAGAGCCAAAAGTAGACCTTCCATTTGATCATGCAATCCCATTACTATGTATCTACCCAAAAGGAAGTTAAAAATTATCACAAGGACTTTTGCAACTAGAATATTCACTGTAGCTCTATTCACAGCTGTCAAGATGTGGAAGCAATTGCCATGTTGGTAGCAATTGCCACCAATTGCCTATCAACCCATGAATGGATTAACAAACGACAGTATATGTGTACCACAGAATAATATTCAGTCATAAAAAGAGGGAGACTTTACATCCTTTGTAATAATCTGGATGAAGTTAAAGCACATCCTTAGTAAAGCATCATGAGAATGGAAATGCAAGTATCCAACATACTCAATGCTAATATGTAGCCAATAGAAAAACAACTACATGCCTACAGAAGAGAAAAACACAAGTATGTTCATGTGGGGGAAGAGGGGAGGAGGGAAAAAAGAAAGGGTAAGGGGTGGAGGAATGGGGATTGGTGAGCTTTCACCTAATTGCACAACGCAAGGGTATACAGCACTCCCCCTGGATGAGGGGCTCAACTACAAATTGAACTTTACCTTGGAAACACAAACAATGTAACCTAATCACTTGCACCCTCACATTAACTTGAATTGAAAAAAAAAAAAAAACAACTAAAAAAGGAATCCTCTTAAATAGAATAAGATTAAATTGGATCTACGAAGATATTGTTCTAGCAAAGGAAGAGTATGAATAATTCAACCCTCCACAGTTTATTGCATTTTTAAGAGAAATTTCTGTTTCATGTGATAAGATTATGCCTGCCATTACAAGGATACCTTATTTTAAGCATCATAGTGTATAGAGGGAAAAAAGTAGAAATCTCAGAATGCATATTGAGTTTGAAATAGAATAATAGATATTGCAATAATAATAGCAAATTTTCATTAAGCATACGCCATATTCTAAAGCTTCGTATGTGTTATTTTATGATGCCTACCTTATAAAGAATTTAAAGGAAACTGAGTCACAGGAGGAGCTACATCAAACATAGTATACTAGAATTTGGGGATAATTATATCTGTTCAGTGTAGGATCTGTTTCTAGGGACTCAGTAATGACAGACATACAATGTCTTTCCCTTAGAGAATGTTTTATAAGCCCTAACACATTTATATCCATATCTTTATTTGAATGTTCATAAACTGTCACTAAAAATGGCACAATTTATAGCAAGCCTGAAGATGTGCCTAAGAAGTGCTAGTGGTGGTGATTAAAATATAGAAAGAAGCCTTGTTTAATAAAAATTTGTATCTAGATGTATCCATTATTTTTCCTTTGCTACAATACCCTTGGGGAATAGAATAGGAATGTACTGAAAGTTTCCATTTTTATGTGCTATTTCATGCTCCTACAATTGGGTCTTGACTATAAAAAATTTAAGCAAAAGTAAAAATAACATTTGCAAAGTGAACAATTCTACCATTGTGGCATTCTTTTTTATTTTATCTAGAAAATGTTGGTTGGTTTCTTTCTTGTTTTTTTTTTTTTTTTTTTTTTTTATTTCTCTCTACCTGAATTATAAAATGCTCTGATATTTGCATGACTCCTCCTTGATGTTCTATAGCTCTCCTATCAAATGTCACCTTGTAAAGGAGGCCTTAACAGATCATCATAGGTAAAATAATAACACCTAACTCTAATCTTGCAATCTCTTTGTATTTATCACCCCTGAATTCACTATCTATTTACTTGAATGTTGACCTACTGACTATCTTTTCAAAAATATGAGCTCCCTAGAAGATATTTTGTCTTCCTTCCAATATATTTTCAGGAGTAAAAGAACAGAATTAACTTCAATGAATGACACATTTTTTTTACCAGTGCCCAGACATCCATACTTGCAATGTTGGTGTTCTAATTTACTTACAGTATTGCAATAAATATTTTGTTCAATAATTGGCCCATAGAGAAGATGTATTTTTATCCGCATTCGTATCTTAAAACACTAAAGTTAATAATCTATGTGAATTTATATATTTTCATAAAATATTTTACTGATCGTATGACTTTACATTTTGAAAACACACTAAAATTTTATAAATTGAACATCTCTAGCAGGACATTCCATAGATTCTACCTTCAGATGTGTACGACTCTCTCTACACAGTATTATAATATTAGAGTGTCTTTCTGATTGAATATTTTATATCCTTCATTTCAGATACCTTTAGAAAGGGGTTTTATTTTCCCTCTCTTCTTACAAAATCATTCACCGGAACTGTTGTTTGCCTAGGTAGTATTCTTCCCAGCATGCCTGGAATCTTTCCCATTAGTCCATTCTCCCCCTCATGGCCCTGTAACTCTCCAAAGGGAAGCCACTTCCTCTCCCAAAGGAGATGTTTTCTCTTGAGTAGAAGCTGACCTTATTTCTGTAGAGTTTAAACTAATTCCTTGCCAGTGACAGGTTTGCCAATGTTTGTTGAGAAATCACTGGGAGCAAGGAATGCTTTCTGGGATTTTCTTATCTTTCTTTCCTTTTTCTCTTGTTAAATATATGTGTACTCTTAACAAGCACAGGAGGGAGAAATCACCTTCTTTAAATGCCTCTGGGCACTGTTGTGTCTGGATAGGAGAAGGGAAATTGCTGTTGTCATTAAACGACCAGGATAAGACATTGCCCTCAGATAAACCACATACCAGGAGCAAGGCAGAGCACAGGGAAGTGCGGCAAAAACTCCAAAGAGCTGGAGTTCCGAGCCCACCAAGTTTGGAGCTACCATATTTTTGAAATTTCTCATTATGTGATACATTTCCTATTTTCAAACAGAGTAGAGTTAATGCTTACCAGTAGCATACCAAAGCATTCTAACTGAAATAAACTAGAACTACATCAATTAAGTAGCATATGCATGTATTGATAATAAAATTGATTGTTTTGTTTTCTAATGGTGAGTTGGGGTGTAGATGTGAGGAAAATGACATTCCTTGACTCTGCTTGTTGGACCCTAGATTAGTACAGCCCCTTTGGAGAACATTTTTTCTGTAAGTATAAATGTGTAAAGAAACTATCACGTATACACAGAGGGAATATACAAGAATATTTATTTCAAATATGTTGTGATAAGAAAAAGTTAAAGTATTTAAGAGTTTTCATTTTTAAGAGAATGGGTAGATAAAAGTAATGCTATTTTTAAAAACCTTAATTTTTTTCTCTTCTTTTTGTTCTTAACCACTTTAACCTAGTTCACCCAATGCTTCCATATTCTTAAAGAGAGGTAGAAAATAATACAAATTGCAAATACAAAGCTAATAATAGCTTTTGAAATGCAAAAAAATAAATAAAAAAATAAAAGATTATCTACAAGGAACAGAATTTTTCCAAAAAGACTTTGGAAATCTTTGTCTCTCCACTGATGAGAGTTACAGGCTTTGCCGCCGCTCCAATTCTTCTGCGGAGTGGAGGATCAAGTGCTTTCAGAAATGATTCCCAGGTTACTCTAAGGTGCTGTCAAGCTGTGTCCTGGGCATGTCAAGGGATAGCTGCTCTATTTGTAGGAAATGACAATCTTGAAGAAAAGCCAGAATGAGAGAGGCAGGAAAGTAAACTAATGAGAGGTAACAGAAGTTTATTCTCAGGGCTTTGGCCTAAAGAGCAGGTGAAAAATTAGGTAAAGGAAGGCTGAGGTGTTGCGAAGAGTTCTCATCCTCCCTGAGAGTACTACCCTCTACTCCTCACTTATCTAACTTGTCATACGGTTTGAATCCCGTCCCCAAGTGGCTATCGTCACTGGCCTATGCAGTATAGTCTGTCAGAGGGAGGGCTTTACATTTCTGCCTCTTACCTGACTTGCTCTGTGGACATTACATTGAGAGTGATGGAGCCATCCGGGGGCCTGCCATGTGTGAAAGAGATGAGCTTCCAAAAGAGGAAAGCCTCTGACCCCCGACCAACGGGCAGGGTGGGTGAGGCAGCGGACACTCAGAGCTGCACCGAGGAGAGGACACAGAAGGAAGGGCGCTAGTAGACACTGGGCAAGGTGAAGGGAACACATGGAACGTCCTCTCTTTCTCACATTTTAGTTTGAGTGTTTCTATGGTTAACAGCACAGAGGAAAACACGCACGTTGCTCTAGAAACCAGAGGAAGTGTACCGAGTGTTGTGCACAGAGACCCAAATTCTCTTCTATCACTTACGTTCATAATAGGCTCAGCCTTTAAAACTGTGCCACTTCAGTCCAGACTGGGCAGCAAAGCAAGACCCTACCTCTAAAAAACATAAAAATAAATATTGAAAAAGAACCACACTCTTTTTCTTTCTTTCTTTTTTTTTTTTACATATACTTGTGTTAATTAGGTTTCTACTTTTTGCTTTCACAGAATTTAAAAGGCTTAAAATTTAATAACAATAACAATGTTTAAGATAAGGACTAGAAACAAAAACCATGTAAAGAAAGAACGAAGATAAATACATTCAGAAGTGAAAACAGATGATTAGTGCATTGAAATATTAACCAATATTAGTAATAATAATAATAATAATAATAATAATAAATACTGACAAAGAACCATACTCTTTTTCAACTCATATCCTTCTTCCCCAATCTCAGTTTATCACAAGATGCTTAAGGCGTTGGTAGAATACCTGAGAGATGGATTTCATAAAACCGCAATGAGCATTATTTAAAATGCAATCTTAAATTTTGTTTATGACTAAACTTTAAGCTGGATTAAGCCATTTGAAGATCAGAAAAATAGTCATATTTAGTCTACACATGAAAACTATATTATAATTTCAGAATTTTGGAACAATTTCAAAGGAAGCAGATATATATGTACAAAGAAATAGTCCTGGAATATGTTAGTAAGCAAAAAAAGAAGCAGAATGGTTCAAGCTGTGTGACATCATCTTCCATGATTCATAAAAGGAACATACAATGACACACATAAAACATTAAGTGCATAAAAAAATACTGAAAACAAGGAATCCATCTGGTTGTATTCGTTTTGATTGACATGTTTCAATATGTTGGAAGGAAAATATAGTCAATTACATAAGAATTTAAATTTCTAAAGTTAACAAAACTCAGTTATACAAATAAATTGAGTCAGCCCATTGACCTGGAAGTATATGGTGACCATACTTCTGTATAGTTTATATCTAATCTATACAGATAGATTTACTCCAAATTTTGTTAAGAGAAAATTAATCAAGTATTTGCAGTTAACAGCACTGATTTTGACAAATAAACCCATAAAATTTCTGTTTGTTCAAACTTAGCTCAATCACTTGTGAGCAGAGAGGAGAGTTAGGCATCTGTGTGAATACCTGGTCTCCTTAGGGTAATGTTAAGCTTGTAGATGTCTGCCAAATTGTCTTATTGATGATGATACTGGCTGTTATTCATTTTTCCAAAAACTATGTTAAGCACTTAATATACATTACCTCGCTTAATCTTCACATACATCAAAAACGTAGTACATAGACTTGTATTATCCTCATGTTAGATGGGGAAATTGAGGCACAGGATGAAACTAGCTCGACAGGAGGACACACCTAGTTCGAAATGACCTGCAATTTAACTCTGTTATTGTACTTCATAATCTAGGTTTCTTATTTTAAAGGTAAAGAGCTGCTTTGACCGTTAATGACTCCATAGTTGAAAAGTCCCTGTGACTCCATTCATTTTCTTATGCCTCATTTTCTCATTAATTCTGTGTCTTTATTCTATCGCAGACTTCAAGGAAGAGGAAGTTCCTCCTCATAGTCCAGAAGCTCTAGTCATCACCTTATTTATTAGTGTCTTTCACATATCTGTCCAGCTATAGAGAGATTTTGGACAATCTCTGAAGCCTCAGTACTCTGAATTCAGGGTAGTGTTTACAGTAAAGTCTCACCAGTTCAACACATGACCTAAAACCACTAAGCTTGTTTCTTTCTCCGAATATTAAAATAAAACAGACTCTATGCAGTGGTTCTCTGCCACATGTCACTTCTGACAATTCTTGACAAGGCCCAGGACGGGGCAGGTCTGGGCCCAGCTTAACTGGATTCCGGACGCGGACTGCTAAGTTAAATTGCTCAGGTTCAGTTTCTCTTAGGTGCCTGAGGGCTAGCTACTTTAGCTGGAGAGAGAGAGAGAGTCTTAGAGAGAATAATGCAGTCTTCTTAGAAAGATAGATAGATCTTAGTCTTTATTAGGGCTTAGTAATCTTCAGCAGAGAGACGCCCTGCTGGTGTTCTGCAGGCAGGAGAGGAGACAGAGTCAGAGTAAGCGGGTCCATGATACGCGCATGCTCCCGACTGCCTTCTCCTCCAGCCTAATATAGGACTAATCTCCTGCCTCTCAACAGCACAGGTGTAGAGACTGCCAACACCACTGCTCTCATCTTGCGAGCTCTCGTGTTTGTTAGGAGAGTTAAATCCCTTTCCCCGCCCTTTCCACCCAGGTGTTCCATTATTGATCTTTACAGGTATTTCTTATAACTTTCACTCCTTCTAGCCATAGGCTATACGGGCTCCAACAGTTCTGAACCTTCCTAATGCCTCCTTACGCTGCGACCCTTTAATACAGTTCCTCATGTTGTGGTGACCTCCAACCACAAAATTATTTTCATTGCTACTTCATAACTGTAATTTTGCTACTGTTATGAAACATAATGTAAATACCTGATATGCAGGATGTATTTTCATTATTACAAACAGGTTGCCACCCACAGCAGTTAAGAACCGCTGCAGGGGTTCTTCTTATTCAGTAGTTTCATACAATGTATCTCCTCTTCTGTCCTGCCCCCATCATAATCTGTTGGCAATTTGTATAAGAAGTCTTTTTATTACAAACAAATCCCCTTTCCAGTGAGTTTTTAACCTAATTTGAATATGTCATTTAAACACAAATTTTACAGAATATAATTTCCCTGTCACCAAGGAATATGCTGCCCTCTTCACTGACTTACAAATTTTCTTTTTAAACAATATAAACTGCACAAATGCAATGTGTTCCACAAACGAAAAGGCCAAGAAATTATTAAAAAATAGAGAAACTATTAACATATAGATTAACCCCATCAAAGGGTGATATTTGATGGGATATTCAGTGTGATTCATATATCACCAACTGAAAGAGCAGAAGCTTTACTTTTGAAAAACCTCTAATTCAGCAGTCAGCCTTACTTTGGACATGAAAAGTGTAATATGAATGCAATGTGCGTGAATGCCAATTACTAGGATAAAAGAGAAGCTCATGGCGATTAAGAGATTATAGTCCTTTGAAAGATGTAATTAAATGGCAGAAAGTTTCAATTCAGGAATTCCTAAACCAAAAATATATGGAGTTGTTTTTATTATTCTAACAAAATTAAAGTATGAGATAATAAACTCAGTAAGTTTCATAGCTTAATAGTTGAATTAGGTAAAAATTTTGTATATCATATGTTTGATCTATGTGACTGCATTGTAAATTTTGCCTGTTATCAACAGAAATACTAAAAAATAATGTCTTTTATTCCCAATATCTTGCAGGTTATTTTTCAAGGCCAGAGTATGAATAAACTACAAAATACATGTAAAAATAAACATAACAATAATTTCTTAACAAATATTATCTATGCACTCGATATTTAGTCAGTATCGTAAGAGAGTACATAAATCATTCACTTTACAATTTATTTCTTTTGATCTTATTGAATTCTTTTTACAAGAATCCAGAATTTCATGTACATACAGTGTGATCTATCCTTTCCTACTATGAATTTTCAGATATACACAAAGCAAGAGAAATGAAATGGCTGTTCTCTAATAATAGTTAATCTGTTTCAGAGCCAGACTAGCCACCTGATTCTGTAATATCTAATCCTGTGGCCCTTACGTTAAAACTTTATTAAACCAGGCAGTGCCTGTGGCTCAGTGAGTAGGGTGCTGGCCCCATATACCAAGGGTGGCGGGTTCAAACCCTGCCCCGGCCGAACTGCATCAAAAATTAGCCGGGTGCTGTGGTGGGCCCCTGTAGTCCCAGCTACCTGGGAGGCTGAGGCAAGTGAATCGCCTAAGCCCAAGAGGTGGAGGTTGCTGTGAGTTGTGACTCCATGGCACTCTACCAAGGGCGATAGAGTGAGACTCTGTCTCCACACACACACACACACACACACACAAAACTTTACTAAACAAATACTAAAAAAGAATAATGAATTAACTCTTTAAAAATGAGATTATGTTGCCTCAAAAATATATGACTAAAAGGATAAATGTTAAAATTAGCTATGTCACATGAAAAATGATTTCTAAGAAGAGACTGATCAATTTCTCTCATTCTCAAAAGTAAATATAGGAGGAAAAGACTTTAAAGGAAGGATTTTGTATGACCAAATTCTCTCCTTTCTATGACCCTTTTTCATCCTGACGAACAATGTAGTTTCTTCTTCTTTTCTGTTCTTTTTTCTTATCTTTTCATTAGTTTGAGAAGAATAAAACTTGGGTGGTGCCTATGGCTCAGTGAGTACTGGCCCCACATACTGAGGGTGGTGGGTTCGAACCTGGCCCTGGCCAAACTGCAACAAAAAATAGCCGGGCATTGTGGTGGGCACCTGTAGTCCCAGGTACTCGGGAAGCTGAGGCAAGAGATTCGCCTAGGCCCAGGAGTTGGAGAGTGCTGTGAGCTGTGATGCCACAACACTCTACCAAGGGTGACATGATGAGACTGTCTCTAAAAAAAAAAAAAGAAAAGAAAAAAGAAAGAAAGAACAAAAGAAAATCACTTCTTTCCCCATTTGCTCTGAACATTAACAAGTATATTGCTTGAATTTTTATTATTAATGAATTTTATTATTAATGAAATCTTGATGTCTCCTACAGAGAATGAAAATAACCAAATAAGTATAATAAATAGAAAGAAAAGAGGTGATGAGCGACAAAGTGAAATATGTTTATAAAACTAGCAAAACTGTGCTCTGATAGTATTTTGATGCCTGGGACCACTACTTCTTATTCTAGAAATCTGGATTATATAAAATTATATACAAAGTCAAGGATAAACTTGATGGATAATTAACTAAATAAAAATAATTTCCTCTTATGATTATAACATATTGAATTAATATTTGGAAAGGCAGACCTTGGGGGTACTTGTGTCTCATGTCTTTACTAATTTATGTTTTAAAATGATAATTTATTTCTGGTTAAAAATGTCCTTCATTCCAGTTATCCTTGGAAATTCATAGTTCTGAAGTGCAAGACATACATTAAATTGCGTGATTTATTTTGTTTTTAAAAAATGTTGGTATTCAATATTAAATGCTTACTCCTGCGCTTTTTAGCTGAATTTGTCAGTTAAATCAGTCATCTGTGTTTAGCAGAATTTAGTGAGATAATCTGTAGTAACCCCAATGGTAAGAGATGGATTCACTTTGAAAAAGTTTCAGCCAACGTGCTTCTCAGTGGTAGTGATTTCATGAATTTTTCACTAACAGGTAAGGAAAACTCCTTTACTAGAAATTGTGTTATTTATTCATTCTTTTTTTTTTATTTTTTGAAATATTCTGTCTGATCATCGTTTTGCCTCTTTGTTGAATTTGTAAATCATTTCATCTGCTTTTTATTTTCATTTTTGTTTATAAATGCATGTTTGTGAGCTTTATTGCATTTTATTGTGTTTTTAAAAATGCACTTTAATAAATTTAATCATACCATAATCAAAATTATCCTCCTCCGAGCTCTTTGACATTTAATTAACTCTCAATTGATTTTTTTCCTTTACTTTCATTTTTACCCCAACTTTTATCACTTAGCATTTGATATATTCTAAAATCTATTGCATTTATTTTTCCGAGGAGTATTAATTTCAGCTTTTACAAATTTTTTGGCTTTTATCTATATTATTTCCCTTCTTATTTTTTTTCCCCCTTCTTATTTTTTTACTTAGGTTTACTAACTTTCTGCTATTCTTTTTGCTTGGGAATTTTTAAATTTATTTTCCTCATTTTATTGATAAATGTGTATACAGTTACTACAATGTATGGATATTGTTAAACTCACCTCTTTAATTTTAACTTGTAGGCTTTGATTCCAAGAGTTATAATGATCGATTTTAATATAAATACTGTAAATTTTGTTGGTATTATTTTTTTCACCCACAAATGGCTTTTTGTTATTTTTAATTTGGTAGTCTCTAGTTCTTTGTATTTTGCCCAGAAACTGTTATTTGTAATAAGTGTACAATTTGAAATACGTTGAAATTTTGTTTTTTACTTAACATACGGTCAATTTTCCATGTAAGCTTGAGAGATCATATTTTCTATTATTATCTTGGGAAGTGGGATTTAAAGGATGGCCATAAAGTTCACATGAATTTTGTGGCCACCTTGTATATGCAAATAATTTGAATGATAATCATTCTCATTTATTTTTTCTCACTTGACTCAGTGATGTGTAAAATTCTCCTTACATTAGGGTATTTCAGACGATTCCTTCTTGTATTTCTCACATGAAAGTTTCAGTTATAACTAAGTGATTTCCAACTGACTGGATGCACAGTCACAAGTATTTTCTTGTTATTGAGAAGTGGAGCTTTAGAGAAACGGCTTCATTTGCTCTATAGTAAGCTGTATCCTAAGTTCTACTTTGAATGATATCAGGATCACAACACCTATGTTCTCACAATTTTTATTTCCTAATACAAATTCCTCCTTCCAGACTCTTTTGATCATTTTATTCTATGTATGTCTCTTGTAGACAGCATGGAACCGGATTGTACTTAGTGTACCAAACTGTAAATCTTTTTTTTTTATAAATGAATTTCCATGTCATATCCATATAACTGATTTGTTTGTGCTCCACTTAATATTACTCTTGCATTTGTACTTAGTGTTTCCATTTTATAACATGTGCTATATTTTCTTTGCCCCCCCCTTTTTTTAAATCACTTTTGGCATTTAGAATGCTGCAATTCTGCTTGAATCATATTTTTACAGTAATGCCCTCTGAGCCCGCTCTTCTTGCTAAAGGCTCCAGTGTTCGGTGTGGCAGCTTTAAAAAATAGATGTATTTTATTTTCAAGTACTATGAGACAGTCAGGGAAATTATTTTTTGTTTGCTGTCTCTCTTCCCTACTTTCTCTTAGCTACATGCTTTGTTAGAACATATAATACTTCAGATACCTGTTAGCGATCCCCTTGAAAAGTCTGAGAGACATATTTAGAGCATGTTCACTGCTCAGTAACAGTCACTTTACAAACATTTTGCCAGTATTGTCTTGGTTATTGAAGCACATTCTTTTGTAGTTTCATCAGAAAGAGCTCATGAGTAAAGAGATCCCTACGTTTGGAGAATGTTTAATAGTTTGTTTCTACTGCCTCGATACATGAGGCAGCTTGTTTGGATATTAAATAACTGGCTAGCACTTCCCTTGGTCGAATTTCATGAAAAGGTCGTTCAACCTGCCTTTCTTTCTATATCGCTAGGAAGAAACATGGTGCCAGCTAATTTCTCTTTCAGGTAAATGATTTCTCTGACAAAAAGTTCAGAAGTCTTTTTTCTTTGATGTTTAAGTTCGGCAATTTTACTTGGGTATGCCTAGAAATTGACTGTTGTGAATCAATTCACCCAGGTATACATGGTCACAATGTCAAGACACAGATTTGGGTCCTTTCTTTCTTTTTTTAAGGAAAGTTTTCTTTAATTTTATTCTTCACAATTATTTCAGCTTGGCTTTTTTATTTCATCACAAATTTCACCCATATGAATGCTGGATTTCATTGTTTTTTTTTTTTTTTTTTTTTTTTTGAGACAGAGCCTCAAGCTGTCACCCTGGATAGAGTGCCATGGCATCACAGCTCACAGCAACCTCCAATTCCCGGGCTCAAGCGAGTCTTCAGCCTTCGCCTCCCAAGTAGGTGGGACTATAGGCGCCCGCCATAATGCCAGGCCATTTTTTTTTTTTTTTTTTTTGGTTGCAGCCATCATTGTTGTTTGGTGGGCCTGGGCTGGATTCGAACCTGCCAGCTCAGGTGTACATGTCTGGCACCTTAGCCCGTTAAGGCACAGGCACCAAGCCGGTTTCATTGTTCTTTACCTCTATCACTTTCTGTCTGATTTTTACCTCTTTATTAAATTTGTAAATTTAATTTTATTTCTATTTTATTTTCATTTTTAATCAATGCACATTTGTGAATGTGTACTTTATTTAAATTCATTACATTTTCAATAATATGCTTTAATAAATTATATTATTCTATAACCAAAATTATCCTGCCTTGAGCTCTTGGAAATTTAATTATTTCTCAACTGATTTTCTTCTCTTTACTTTCATTTTTACCCCATTTTTGAGCTAACCTTCGATATATTCTTTACTTTTTGTATCTTTATATAAGAAAATATTTTTACATTCCTTGATATATATCTTTATATAAGAATATATTCATTTCTCATCTCCTATGTTTACTATGCAATGCAATTTGATTTATTTCTGCAAATACTTCTTCAATGATGCACTTAAGGCATTTCCTTGTGCTTTCCCTCTGCTTAATATTAATTTTGGCAGATGTGTGTATATAAGGGATGGTAGGAGAATTTTTATCTTGAAAAGGTTTTTTATCATTTTATTTTGTGTGTGTTTTATAGAGATATTATCAGACATATTTGGTTCATCTGAAAATGCTGATCACCAAAAAGAAGTTTTACTAAACAGGCCAAGATAATACAGCTCACTCCAAATGTCTCCATACATAGGGAAAATTGTATAACAACAAATACCTTGGAATGTGTTTACCACATGTAAGAAAGAAGACGTCATGTGTGTGTAGAAAGAAGTGACCAATTGGGGCGGTGCCTGTGGCTCAAAGGAGTAGGACGCCAGCCCCATATGCCAGAAGTGGTGGGTTCAAACATGGCCCCAGCCAAAAATTGCAAAAATAAAAAAAAAGAAGTGACCAATTGATGGAGAATATTTTGTATATGTTTGGTAAATTGTTTAATGAATATTTTGTAAATAGAGATACATTTTGTTATAATTTTCCATTTTCCCTATGTATGGCAATATCTGGACCATCCTATATTCATCATTCAGTAAGATCCCTTGTGAATATTTCTCTTAGATAAGAAGAAATTTTAGTTTTTTAACATTATTAAGGCTTGCAGCACAGATAGACTAACTAGGGACAAGACATATTCAACATGAACAAGGAAACCAAAAGATGATGCAGTATGTATAAACAGTGGTCTTCACGATCCTCACAGGTCTTCCGCTCAAGTTTTCATCACAATAGTAGTCAGAACATGGAGAGTACAGAGGAAACTACCCAGGGCTTGAGAAGGAATTAGTCAAAAGGATTACAGGAAAAGCATGTGACAATTGTTCAGGGTGGGCAATGGTATCTTCTCTAACCAGCCACATTGAAAAACTAGTAATTCAAGGGGCATTGAGTAGAGGACACAAAATACACAGAAAATCTTGTCTTGCAAAGCTTTTGGGAAACCCTGTACTTATGGGTGTCTGCCTTGGATTCTTATTTTGAGAATGACCTTGGTCACTCTTAGTATAGAAATTTTATTTCTTAATAGAGTATGGTGCAATTTCACTCATCATTGTCACTTGTGAGTTGAGGACAGGTTGATCACTTTCCGATTTCATGACTCTCCATGGATTCTCCATTGATTAGGGAAATTAGTTTTTAGCCCCTATCCCATTAAGTATCTTTCTTCCACCTTGCCACCTAGACACAGTGTTTGTCTTTCCCTCCACCAAGTCACTTCTCCCTCTGTTGGACATGTTCCTCCCCCAGATTGTCTCTCCAGCGCCCTCTCACCCTCCTTCCATTCAACTTTCCATGAAGTGAAGTGTTAACATCCACCCTAATTCAGACTTGTTCTCAGTATTTTCTCATGCAAGATGAAAGGTTCTCCTTTGAAAGTGATTTTATCCGTGTTTCCATGTGTTCAGGGTTTTCATACATTTTAAAATTTTTTTCTGTATAGTTTCTAACTGGTACTGTGTGAGCTTCAGAGAGAGATCAAAACATCTATCAGATATTAGATTATCTTACCATCAGACTAGACATCATATTCTAGACTATCAGATTCTATCAAGATAAAATTTTTCTCTACTTATATGAAGAGAGTTTCCAGTACTGAATTTTCTTATAGAACTGGATTAAATGTTGTTATTATATGGATTTATTCTCGATGATCTAGTTTTTAGATGATCATTAGACAGCAACCATTACCCTAGAAAATTCTGTAAGTTTATTTTAATTTTTCTAAAAGTCACCATCTACACAGAAATAGAATCTATCACTGTGAACATAGAAAATATGTGATACATAATATATAACTATAGCATTACATGCAAAATAATAGAAGAATATTAGAGATATTTAAATGTAATTTTCCTTAAAGAAGCTTATAAATTGTATTACCAAAGACCAATCACACTGTCCTCTTCAAATATTAAATAAATATCATTACATCTATATGTTAATGTGGCATACCAATTTACTACTTCCATATTTTTCTCCCTAAGTATTCTGTTTAAAATTTAGAGGCTTCTTGTTAAGTAATAATTATTCCATTTCACTTCTGTTTGTGCTTGCAGTTAAATTTTCTATAACTTCTTAACTTTATGCAGTTCTACATTAAAGAAAAATAGCAAGCACATTTGGCGAGTATGATTCCAATTTAATCAAGGGTATTTTACAAGTCAGAATGCTATATAGCCAAATATAATATTCACAGACAATAAAATACTCTGAAATCAACAGCATGTAAAGTAAAAATGAATAAGCGCATTAACGAATAAACATTTTCAAGGGCAGTCCAACAATGACTCAGGCAATAAAATTCTGCACTAAGTCAATAAATTTGTTTTGTTTAAAGTCTGCCTGGAACAATCAGCCAACCTCAAAGAGACCTGAGGCTAATGGACTCTCCCATACATTAATGCCAAATGCATGCCCACCTGGCTTCTCTACAGACAATATAGCCAAGGCCAGTTCTCTAGTGGTTAGTAAGGATAATGCAGATTTTTAGCAATAGGGTAATATTAGCAGGAAGTACATCACTTGGGTTACTCAAAGTACAAAGCTAGAGCTAGCTATAATGAAGCATGTCAGCATGGAAAAAGCAAATACAAAACCTAAAAAAAGTAAAATCAAAAACCACCTTAAATTACAACCCATGGACATTGTTATAGAAAATATCCAATATTGCTATTTTGCAGATACTGACATAGTGCATAACATCGAAATGATATTCTGGTTGAGGACCTGTACATATTCAACCTTTGAAAGCAAGTAACCAAGATATTTTCTACATGCCAAAATTATGCTGCTATTAAAAACACTTGAATGTGAAATAATATTCATGATCAGAAATATTTACATTTTTTTTCTGTTTTAGAAAAGCAAAATCAATATCGGAAAAAAGCTAACATTAAATTGGAAAACTTTTTTCACAGCTTTTTGTGCAAAAGAAACAAACACACAATGACCACTCCTGGGGAAACTCCAGACTGTCAGGAACTAGTTTGCTCAGTTTTTAGAGGCGTGGATCGCAACAAGGGGGAAATGTGTTCAAATGATTTCAACTCTGACTTTATCTCACCTTCTTACTGAGATGAGGTGTCACTGTCTGTTCCTGTGTCAGGGGGTGTCCAGCATCAACCCTGCAAACCTCTAGGTACCCATGGGGTAATCTCACAGCAGGGATAAATCATGTTTGGGTAAGGTGGTGATAAAGGGATGTACAGGTTGACCAGCTGTTCTATGTATTTTATTCTCCAAATTGTCTCCCCAAACCTTAGGGACAGACGTGCTGTATTCTAAAACTCATTTTCTTCTTGTATACCATTCTTCTTGGACATCTTACACATCAACTTGGAAGAGAGAAGTTGCTGGTGGAGGAAGTAGCAAACCAGAATGCATGGTGGTAGCTCTAGGATGCCTACATTTCTGCTTTCCCCCTCTAACTCAGCAAGAAGAACCCAGGCAGGGTCTAGACTTGGGCTTTTCTCGGTATGCACAATACCAGGCTTGGTAACTCCAAACTCTGGGGGATACTAAGCGCAAAGTCCACATCTCTGTGCACAAACACTCTGATAGGTAGGTAACAAGTAGACAACATATACCATATAAAGCAGAACCATAGCAAGAGGCAGACTGGAAATATGAATGACCTAAAATACATCTCAAAATACTAAGAGGATATTGGTTACACGAAGCAAACATGTCTGTGTGCTTTTCCGAAATTATTTTGAAAACATACATAAGTACACATCTAATAGGTAGTCTACCAAGACCACTGACAACTACTACTGACCAAATATAAACTTTACACTATATGGACTTTATTTTGGATGTGAGGTAAAATATAAATTCATTTTATTTTCTTCCTAGTGTATTGTGATCTCTGTCTCTCTCTCTCTACATATATATATATATTAAATATTTTTCTCACTGAATTGAGATAATAAAATTTGTCACATTTTAAATAGTAAACATACTAATGATCTATTTTGTTTTTCTATTTTATTCTACTATTTAGTTGTCTGTAAGGAAAGTACAGCCTTGTTCATATTATTTATATGATTTTATTAGAACTCATGTCTATAGGTTTAAGCTGTTAGGTTACTCTTGTAAATACAAAAAATTGAATTGTATTAAATGTATATGTTTATGTTAATAATAGTGGCATAATTAAATTTTAATTTAAATTTTCTTATTTTGGATTTTTTTAAAGAAGAACGAAACAGATTATGTCTTCTCTAATGGTAGAGATCATCTTTTAAGATATTTAATAAATACTGTAATTTTCTTCATATAAATCTTACTGTGGTTTCTATTTTGATGGGAACTTCCCCTCACCCCCATTTCTATATCCCTATGCTTATTATGATACTGGAGAATGGGTATTGAACCCAGATGCTCACACAGAAATCTGTTATTAATTTTAGTAGCTTAAAGTAGTACTTTGAGCTTTCAAAGCATAAAATCACATCAGCAGCAAAGAAAGATAATTTTACCTATTTTTTCTGGTATTAGCTCCTAATATTTATTTTCTTTACTGATAGCATTTATTAGAATCTCCAAAAGTATTAATATAATTTTAGATAAAGGGTATTATTGTTTTAACTTAATTATTTCATGGATTTGCTATTTAAAATATTTGCTATTCAATTTTTTCAAATAGTCTTTATTCTATTTCAGACGCATAACATTCACTTTCATTTTATTTGGAACTGATCTTAGGAATGACATGAAGTTTGGGTGTGGTGACTTATGCCTTTAATTCCAGTACTTTGGGAGGCTGAGGTAGAAGGCTCACATAAGATGAGGGGTTTGAGCCCAGCTTGAGCAGAACAGATCCCTTCTGTATAAAAAAGTAGAAAAATTCGCTGGGCTTGATGGTGCGTACCTGTTGTACCAGCTACATGGAAGGTAAAGCAGGAGGACTTTAATCTCCTTTACCCTTTTTTTCCTTATCTTTTATAATTTTTGGATTTTCTGATGTTTTAACTTATCTATATTTCTCTTTTCTGTTTTTATCTATTTTTTTTCATTTTTCTATCCTTAGGCTCCTGAGGATTTTATCTATTTTAGTTAAGATTCAAAGAATATGATTCTGCACCTACTTTTTCCTGCTATTTTAAAGTTTCCTATTTCAAGCTGCAGAACCTTCCACAAAATGTTCAATGAGTGAGCTCCTCTTTCTTCATACTTATATGGAAAAAATAATATTGAAACAAATGACAAAACTTGAAATTAATTGTGCAACTTAAGATGCAAAAGAAGAGCTTAATAGTAGTCCTACATCTCTTCTACTCTTTGATAAATGTAGTGAAGGTGATACCATTTGGGAATACCATCGAGTCTAGAACAACACAGGAGTTACAGTGCCAACCTCCATGCAATAAAGATCCGCGTATAACTTCTCAATTCCCCCCAATTTAACTGTTAATACCCTGCCGTTGACCTGATGCCTTACTATAAACCTAAATACCAAATTAACACCATTTGCATGTTGTATGTTTATATGTATATACTGTTTTCTTACAATAAAGTAGGCTGGAGAAAAGAATATGTTATTAGGAAAAGGGATATTTACTATTTATTAGATGGAAGTGGATCAGCATGGAGCTTTGAGTCCTCATCCTCTTCCCCTGGAGCAGGCTAAGGAGGAGGAGGAGTTTTGCTGTCACAGGGTGGGAGATGTGCAAGAAAATCTGTGTAGGTAGAACTTGCAGTGCAAGAGTCATTTGTACCTTGTTTCAAAAAATGTATCCATGTGTGTAAATTGCAGAAAAGGGACAACTCAACATTATTCGCAAACCATTTAAACAAAGTGATAGACAGTGGTAACTATTGCCCTTTCTGGGTTTTCATTTGTCATTTATCCATCACTCTTGCTTTACTGTGAAGTTCTGGAATTGATCATAGAGAATTTCAGTTACTTTATGTGCCCTCCCTAATAATAAGCCTCTTTTTTTCTACTTTTGTTTTCTAAACACTACTTGCATGGGTAGAAAACAAACACCCTGTCTTCTGTGTTTGCATACCTTGAAATTTGACATTGTTTACAGATTTCCTAAAGTATAGATTTTATTTACATCACGTATGTTTCATGCGTTTCTATCACAATCTAAACACACATTTAGTGTCAGTGACCACACCTATGTATGGCACTACCACAGCAAAGTTCAAACAGACATATGCTAAGTGTGAACACGCACTATCGTGTTTGAAGAAGAAGATTCAAGCTGATGCTTTGCCTGCCTTGTACTCTGAAGTGTAACTGCTAAGCCTCTCATGACTGAGAAGTAATCATTTATTGTCATTTATGTAAGGTATTTCAGGAGGAAAAAATGTTATATATTCTTTTATTCTCTGAAATATGTTCATTTATTCCTCCCAGATGCTGTTCATTTTTTCTTTATGTACATCCAAATCTCCCCTGTTCATTTTTCTTGTCACTGAAGAACTTCTTTCAACATTTCTCAGAGGGCAGACCTGGTGGCAATGACTTTCCTCACTTTTGGTTTGTCTAAGAAAGTCTGCCAGTTTCCATGGGCAATTTCACTCGATATATAACATTAGGTTTTTGTTTTCAATTTAAACACTTAGACCGTACTCCACTCCCTTCTTGGTTGCTTTGTTTCGGATGAGAAATCCACCGTAATTCTTTTTTTTTTTTTTTTTTGAAATTTAATTCCTTTTTCTCTTCCTTGTTCCTTTATAAACAAAGTTCCCTCATCATTCCCTGGGCTTCTTTTTAGTTTCTTTTGTTTGTGTTTCTCTGCAGTTTACATACAATGGTAGGTGTATTTTTTTGGTACTATCCTGCCGGGTCTTCTCTGGATTTCTGGTTTGCTGTCCATTGTTAATTTGGGAACATTCTCAGCTATCAATACATCAGTATGTATGCCATTTCTGCCTTTTTTTCACTATGGCTTTCCAATTGCACATGTAATCTACCTTTCAAAATTGTTTCATGATTCTTGGAAGCTCGGTTATTGTTTTCTCTGTGTATTTCATCTTGGGAAGTGTCTATTCACCCAACTTGAAGTTCACTGTTTCCCCTACTCTCCTTCACCCTGGTCTACTGATGGGAATGGTTGTCAAAGCGTTCTTCATTTATGTGAAAGTGTTTATTTTTTTTATTTTTGGTATTTCCAAATACCAAAATTTTATTTTTGGTATGAGTCCTTCTTAGAATGTATATGTCTCCCTTTATATTACCCATCTGTTCTTGCATGTTGTCTACATTTTCCTCAGAGCTCTTAACATAATCATATTGATGTTAAACCCTGTCTGATAAGTTCAAAATCTCTGCCGTATGTAAATTAACTTTGATACATACTTTTTTCTTGAGATCGTTTGTTTGTTTGTTTTGTCTTTAAATCACTGTTTGTGATTTTTGCGTTGTGTTAGAAGTTAGACATGATGAATCAGGTAATAGGAAATTTAGTAGATAGGTCTTTAGTAGTTGAGTGAACTTTTTAGTTGATCTGGCAAGGAGTTGGACTTGTTTTATGTTGCTGCAGATGTAGTTACCAGAGGCTTCAAATTCCTCTTTGTTCTTGATATCCACTATGTTTTCATTGAGTTTGCCTACCTTTACCCTCTTAAGAAAGATTCTGCTTCTTACGGCTCTTTTACTTGTCATTCACAGTTATTGAATTGAAAGCTTGGTGTGGCGGCAAAACTGGGGAAGCAGAAGCATCTTAGAACAATGGGATTTAATCTTAGTGTTTTAGCAGGCCTGTATCCATGTATCCTCACAGTGTTCCTTAGCTCCCCTCTTTTCCCAGATGAGACATGAAAGGTGGGGAGTAAAAGGTAGAAAGGGACAAGGAGAAGGTCTTTGTTTTGACAGATACACTAAGCATAATTCACTATAATTAGTTTTCCCCTCCTACATACAGAATAAGGAGAAGATATATCATTTTTTCTTCTAGCATGAAAAAATTAAAAGAGTTATTAGAGATAAAACTCACAAAATTGTGACCTTTCCATAAACCTGTGACCCCAGGAGTTTTTCACTCTCCCACCTGTCCACATACAACATCTACAAATTCTTCAAAATTGCTATTTAAGGCCTTCTACCAGTTTATGGTCCCAGAAGCCTCTTATCCAGGTAAGCTGCTCCCAACCGTGACTCTGGAGGCTGCTGTCTTTATGATTTGTAGGGTGTCTTTGGGCTGTGACCTCCATTCCCTGATGGGTCCTAGACAAGATACTGATTTTATTTTATTTAGTTATTTAGACAGAATCTTACTCTGTTGTCTAGGCTAGGGTGCCACGGCATCATCATTGCTCCCAGTAATGTTAAACACCTGAGTTCAAGTGATCGTCCTGCCTCAGCCTCCCTAGTAGCCTCCCTATCACCATGTCCAGCTAATTTTTCTATTTTTGGTGGACACAGGGTCTTACTCTTGTTCAAGCTGATCTTAAACTTGTGAGGTCAATGGTGGCCCTCCAGAGTTCTAGGATTACAGGCAAGAGCTGCTGTCCTTGGCCAAGAGATCGATTTTAAATTTATTCAGTTTTTCTTTCTTTTTAAAAGATTGGGAATGATGATTTCCCAGTTCTCAAGTCTTCTATATATTTTTATAATTAAAATTTCTACATAAAATAAATATTTTAAAATGTAAATGCATACACATATTCCTGCCTTTTATTCTGGATATAAAGAAAAGTACTGCTATTCTTAAAGGAATAATTCTCTGGGTTTATATATATCGCTGGCAGACTTTTTATTGATTACATAAAAGAAATGTGGAAACAATGTGCAGTTATTCTCTTCTCAAAAACTTCTCTAAAGATTAGGATTTTGACATCAAAGAAGTAAGCCTAAATGAAAAACGTTTTGTAGTTTATATAGCACTTACAAGTTAAGGTGATAAGCACTTTTAACATATTTGAATATTAATACTCATTTACTTAGTCAACACTTATATTTATGGGAAGACATGACATACTTCCGCTTTGCTCATTCCAGCATCACCTTTGGTATACAGTGTAACTACATGCAAGTGTGTGTGTGTGTATGTGTGTGGGCACAACCATGCTTACTATGTCTCATTTAGGCCATGAGTGGGTGAGTGGTTATCCATATTAGCCTCAGAATGGCCTCTTTTTTATTAAGAGTCTTTTCAGAGCAATGGCTGGTTCTTAACCTCCAAACTAAAGAATCATGGCAGAGGAACAGTAGATGGAGCAATTAGCAGGCCATAAGACCCCAAGTCACAAAAGCAACCTATCTTCACAAAGCCAAAGTACCTGTCTCGGGGAAGGGATGGCTCAGTTTCTGCGAATGGAGATGACTCTGCAGATTAAATGTTTTGTTATTTTTATTGTCCTTTGAAAGGGCTAGTTGTAGCTTCTAGGGTGGATGCTGTTCTCTGCCTCCCAGTTTCTCATAATCTTCTCTGAAAACCCACTAAGGGGGTGAAACCCAAATGTAGACGAGGTTATACGAATACCACCACGTCGTAAGGTGACTGTCTCCCACTAGCGAGTTTGCTCTGTGCATGGGGAAGTCCCTTAACCACAAGTCTAGGTTGTTGTGGTTAATCTCTCCTTTCCTTTTGGTGTGATCCCATCGAGTCATTTGTTTGCTCTTGCTTAATCTACCATTGCTGAGTGGGGGACACACCACGCTTGCCTACCTGCTTGCTGAGGTGCACTTCTCCCCTCCAGCACCCTAACAGGCTTTAATTTTCAAAATGTGAGGATTGCTCCAGACCTGTTGAGATAGAGCTGGAAATAAGTTTGGCACTTGGATGCAAAAAATTATGGGATCTCTCTAGCATAAGAAAAAAGTAAGGGTAGATAGAATGAGCAAGAACCCACAGAAAAGGCAGAAAAGAAAACGTGAGGGAAAGTAAGGAAAAGGAAGTTCATTAGCACCCCAGCAAGAAAACTAAAGCAAAGCAAAAAATACACATTGTGCCCAGAATCTGAGGCTCAAGTGTACCTGTAATCAGGCAGTAATAATCACAGCATTTTTAAATGAGAAATATGTTGTAGACATCACGTCAGACTTCATAGGACATGGAAGCCAAGTAAACTTTTGAGTGTTTAATATGTCTCAGGATCAGTGTACATAAATATTAACCAAGCTAGACTTAGCAGTCCCCCATCCTGTCAAACCTTAGGCAGGTTTCTTCCATACTGTAGGCCTTTGATCCACTTTTCTTAAACTTTTGTCAAAATTTATTTCAGATTAATATGAGGGTACAAGTGACTAGGTTACCTTGTTTGAATTTTTTAGGTAAAGTTCAAATTGTAGTTGAGCCCTTCACCCAGAGGGTATGCTGTATGTATAACCTTACATTGTATCCATTAGCTGAGAGTTTACCAATCCCCCTCTTTCCTGCCCTTTACCCCCATTGTCACCTTCCCACCACTTTAATTGAAGTTTCTTTTTCTCTCATGCGAGTGGGTAGCTGTTTAGTTGTTCATTTGTTTCATATTAATATTGAGTATCTCCAATACTTGCTTTTCAATTGTTGTGATACTTTACTAAGAAGAATGCTCTTCGCCTCCTTAATATAAAAGATGTAACATCTCCATTTTTTTTAATGGCTGAATATTGTTCCATGGTATACATATACTACAGCTTGTTAATCCATTCCTGAGTTGATGAGCACTTGGATTACTTCCACATCTTGACAATTGTGAATTGAGCTTTCAAGATCATTCTAATGCAAATGTCCTTCTGGTGAAATGATATTCTTTCTTCTAATACCTTGGAATTGTGAGATCAAATGAAAAGTTTCCTTGTAGCTCTTTGAGGATTCTTCATACATCCTTCCATAGAAGCTGTATTAGTTTGCAATCCTACCACCTATAATCCCAACACTATAAAAGTGTTCCCCTCTCTCCATATCCACACTTGCATCTGCAGCTTTTGGACTTTGTGATGTGGGATATTCTTACCGGGCTTAGATGATATCTCAGGGTGATTTTGATTTACATTTCTCTGACAATTAGGGATGATGAGCATTTTTTCACATGTTTGTTGGTCATTTGTCTGTCTTCAGAGAAGGTCCTTTTCATGTCTCCTACTCACTTATAAATGGAATTGTTTGCTCTTTTCTTGTTGATTAGTTTGAGTCCTCTGTAGCTTCTAGGTATTGTCAGATTCATAGCAGGCAAATACCATCTCCCATTGTGAAGCTTGTCTGTATACTTTAGTTGTTATACCCTTAGTTGTGCAGAAGCTTTTTAGCTTGATCATGGGTCATTTATTTTTGGTGTTGCTGCAATTGCCAAGGGGGTTTTCTTCATAAAATCATTTCCCAGGCAAGATGCTGTTAAGAATTTTTCCCACACTTTCTTCTAAAATTTGTATCATTTCATGTCTTAAATTTAAATCTCTTATACAGCAAGAGTCTATTTTTTTTAAGTGGTGAGAGGTTCCGGTTCTGTTCAGTTATCTACATGTGGCTAACCAGTTCTCCCAGTACCATTTATTAAATAGGGATTCTTTTCCCTAGCATATCCTTTTGTTTGGTTAATTGAAGATCAAATGTTGCTATGTGGATGGGTTCATATCTAAGTTCTCTATTCTAATCTGCAGATAGGTATCTCTATTTTTGTGCCAATATCATGCTGTTTTGATCACTGTAGAATTATAGTATAACCTGAAGTCTGGTAATATGATGCCTCCAGATTTGTTTTTAATTCTTAGACTTACTTTGGCTATTCAGAGTTTTTTTCTGGTTCCATATGAAAGGAAATACTATTTCTTCAAGTTCTTCAAAGTATGATGTTGGTGTTTTGATGAAGATTGCTTTAAATCTGTAGATTGCTTTGGAGAGTATGGACATTTTGGCAATGTTGGCTGTTGAGCATGGGTATGCTTATCGATTTGTTAATGTCTTCTGCTATTTCTTTTCTCAGGGTTTCCTAGTTCTCTCTGTGGAGATCCTTCATGACCTTTGTTAGGTATATTCTCAGGTATTTCATTTTCTTCAAAGCTACTGTGAAGGTTATTGTTGCTTGGATTTGATTCTCAATTTGACTGCTATTGGAGTAAATGAAAGCTACTGATTTTTGAACATTTATTTTGTATCCTGAGACATTACTATATCCCTTGATCACATTCAGGGGTCTTTACATTAGTCCCCTGGTTTTTCTAAGTATAAGATCATATCACCAGCAAAGGATGAGAGTTTAACCTCTCTTGTCCCCATTTTAATATTGTTAATCTCCAAGTCTTGCCTGATTGCATTAGCTAGGACTTCCTGTTGACTGTCACTGGTGATAGTAGACTTCCTTGTCTGGTTCAGTTTAAAGTGGAAATGCTTTCAGTTTTACTCTGTTCTGTACAATATTGCTGTGTGTTTGTTGTAGATGATCTCTATCAGTTTTAAAAATGTCCCTTCTATGTCTATATTCTTAAATGCTCTTGTCAGAAAAACATACTGAATTTTGTCAAATGCTTTTTCTGCATCTGTTGGGAGAATCATATGGTCTTTGTTTTTGCTTCTGTTTATGTGGTGAATTACATTTATGGATTTACATATGTTGAATCAATCTTGCATCCCTGGGATAAAGCCCACCTGATCATGATGTGTAATTTTTGTAATGTGTAGCTGTATTCAGTTTACTAGGATTTTAGTGAATATTTTTGCATCAATATTCATTTATGATATCTGTGAACCATCTCACAACCTAATGAACCATCTTGGAACATTTACGTGGGAAAGCTCACAATTGTAAATTCTTTCTCTGCCCCTTTGAGATGCAAATCACCTAATTTTGCTGGTTTTACAAGCAGAAATGTCTTTCTAAAAGACTTGTGAGCCATTCCATTGAAATAGAATCTTTTATAAAGCTATAGCCTGTATTGCCTAGTCTCTGTGAAAGGGTGGGAGTCTATCTCCTATAAACACCAAAAGCTAACGTACAAACAACTTCCTTGGTCAACTGGTCTTTAGCATCCTCTAGTACTTTTCTACTTGCTCATCCTGCTTCATAAAATATTTCCTATGTTTTGTTGCACTGCAATTAAGTTTAATATTGAATAAAGTCTTCTTTTCCTATTTAATCTGGAGCAATTCTTCTTTGAATTTATAGGGTATTATATAGAGCACTGTCTTTAAAAGAGAAAACTTCAAAACAGAAAAGTAAATAAAATCTCATAATTATTAAACAATGAAATAAATATATTTATAGTGATATATAGATTGTACAATGGTAGTTCAGACAGAGGTTACCAATAATTGGTATGAGCAAAGCATAGAACCTTTTGGAAGTGAAACTCAAGACAAGTCGTAAAGGGTGTCCAATTCAGCAATAGAGAAAGCATAAGCAAACATCTACCGGTATTATATGTGGTGAGGATATTAGAAGTTCAGACTTGTTTGAGATTAATATGCAAGACTGAAGTTGATTCAACTGAGTTTAAAAAGATCACAGGGATCTATCATGTAGGTGGTGTGGAGAATAAATTTGGGGAAGAAACATTAGTGGCAAGGGGATGAGTCAGAAGTTCCCAAGAAATAATATAAGCCTTAACTAGGGAAATGTCAGTGTAGATGGAAATTTATGGTTAGAGCCAAATAATATATAAGACAATTACTTCACTGTGTTAATTTAATGAATTTGGGCAGTTAAAAAGGTAGAGGAACAAGACAAAGGTATTTCATTCTCCTTTTCAGGCACTTCTTTTCAGTACCTGGTAAATGACCGTGTCGTGAAGAGCTCTGTCACTGTCCTCTGTTTTCTATATGCCTAGCTACCATTATAGTGGTCTCAGATATCATCTACGTGTTTTATACTAGAAAGCCTGAAGGGTAAAATAAACATGGAAAAACAGTGGAGTCGCCAAGAAGAATTTTTAGATTAATGACTGCCTAGATGAGGAATGCTAAGCCATAGACTTATGACAATGACATCTAGATTAAAAAAAAAAGTACATCTATGAACATTCTAAGAGTAAAAATAGGTAGCAATATTTGGTGTTGGAGAAAAGATTTTTAAAATTATATTTGTTAAATACTTATAATTTACTTGGAAAATTCTAAACTCATGGCATCATAACCAATATTCAAGGATGTTATTACCATGCTGATATTAAGGCTTGATAATTGAGTGAGATACATTGAGTCACATACTTGAATTTGAATCCTGAGTAGTCCTCACACTAACTGTGAAACGTTGGGTAAGCCACTTAATCTCTTTGATGCCACAGGCTTTTTCCTCCACTCTATTTTATATTATTTCCTTTTTCTATATCTCTAGAGTTTCTCTCTCTGTTAATATGAGCTCTGGGCATAAAAAAAGAAGATGTGCACTTAGAAAATTTGACCTGGCAGCTTAAGTAATTTGCCCAAGGTCATTCAGTGAATCAGTGGTAGATATAAGGGTAGGAAGCTATAATTCCTACTTCAATTTCCTGCCTGAACCATTAGATAGCTCCATCTGTTTTGATTCCATCATTAATATGAAGTCATATTTCTGTCTCTTAATAGAATGAACTGATCTACTGGCTAAAAGTGGAGTGTGAAAAAGAATTTCCATAGCTTTAAATGTATTAATATTCTTCACAACTATAATATTGAAGGTAGTCTTGTTAAATATTTAAATAATTTTAAAAAGTCTTTCTAATTCCAGGATTTAATTATACCTGCAAAAAAAGTTCTCATTTATATGAGTATCAAATGAACCTTTATGCTAAACATTAAGTTAGGCATTTGATATTTTGATAATATGTCATGGCAACATTTTGAAATGATGAAGTATTCATTAATACATGCTTAAGTTAAAAGTAACACTACATTAATTTGATCAGATTAATGTTAGCACAATGCACAATGATACATTGATAATGACTGGCTACTTTTCTTAAGTGTTAACCAGAGTATTATTATATAGTAAATGAATTGGATAGTCTCTATAATGTCACCATTCATTATTAATTCAGTTAATTAAATGTGTGTCATACTAACCATTAATAACTTGATAATTCACCTTTCTGGGATGTTATCTAATCTTTACAATCCAATCCAATCCAATAAAATGTATACATTTAAATGTTTCAGGTCTGTGATATGTATTTCCTATCACTAGGCAAAAAACAATTTCCGTTAGATTGTATATAAAGTCAGCATATTGTGCCCTATGATTGCACCAATGTACACAATTATGATTTAATAAAAATTAAAAAAAAATGAAACAATTTCCGTATTTTATTTTAAAGTATTACGTTAGGATGTTTCCTAGATATTCCAAAGCTTAAAAATATTATATGAAGGTTTTTATTACTGACATTTATTACTTCAATCTAAATTATACAGATTCACTATAAGACTTTTTTGATAATTCTGTCCAGTCACAATTTCTTGTGATATACTTGTGAACTCTATTTCTTCAAATTGCTTATCCACATTACTTGTTCCACCCTAACTCTGCATCATTATTTTATGTGTCAGTTGCCTTTAAATGCTAAACAAACCAGTGATGGGTAAATGCAAACTTCCACAGGGAAAAAAGATATATTTACATTGTTTTTCAACAACAAACTTCAGACTGGCCAGTGGAATCTTACTTCATTTGGATCCATAAGTCTAGTAAGGAGATTGATATATCAGACCTAATATAGAGATTTGGGTATTATCAGTGTAGAGCTGGCATTAAAATCCTGTTGTTTAAAAAGCTACTACTAAATATAAAAAATAAGTAGAGATAATAGAAAATGCTCATCAGGATCCACTGTGCTGTAAGTTTTATGAATGTGTTTATGTTATAATTAGATTATTCTCTCATGCTCTTAGAAACTAAGTATTTGTTGGCTTCAATTCAAGGACATGTAAGCTATGCTGTTTCTAAGATTCAGACTTTATTTTTATGTGTCCTTCTAAGAACAGTTGGTAGACGACAGGCTTTGTGATTATTCTAACAGATTTCTACCATCACTTGATAATAAATTTCCTATGACTCTAAGGTAATTTTGCTGAAGGTAAGAGAAAAATCCACACATTTACTTTTTTGCAAGCATTGTGTCAGAGTCATCCTCAAAATATTTACTAAAAAATGTTTTCACATTATGAGTGAACAAAGTGTTCAAGTTACCATACTACTTTTTCCTTTATATACAAAAGTCACATTTTAGTTTTTATAGTAAAAAGTAGATTTCAGGCACCTGCTAATGATCATTTCTCTTAAGAGGATCTAACTTTGAAGACATGACTTTTTGCTATAAATATATGTTCTCGTTTCAAAGTGTAAATCCAGTTTGTCTGCAAGTCTGGCTCTCTGGATAACTATATTTAATACTCACATGTGCAGATTACTAAATCTATCTCAAGAACCCACCACTTACACACATTTAGAATGAAGGCCCATGTCTGCATACAATATCAATGATGAGCATGGAAAATTTTTTCTTAAAATAATACTATGTCCCATATATTTTCTACATAATATGAAATAGGTACATGTTTTCTAAGTCTATAATTTATAAAAATTATCACTTAATAATCGGAAAAATGCTAAAAGGTGTACAAAATTTGCTTTATGTAGAATGATTCAAGTAGAAAAACAGAAACAAGAGTTTAATGTAGAAATTAGGAGTTAAAAATATGGAGGGTATCCAAAAAGCATATACACATTATAATAGTATATTATATTATATTATATTATATTATATTATATTATATTATATACTTTAAGCATCTCTTGTAATTGCAGAAGTAAAACATGACTTGTGATCATCTTTGAGAGAGAGAGAGAGAGAAAGGGAGATAGAATTACCAAGTTAATATAGTTTTTTTCCTTTCTTAATACATGTATACCTTTTTTTGTATACATGGTGATACAGCTGTATATCATCACCAAAGGTTATTGAAGAGAATTTACTATTACTGTCTCAACCATTAAAATTGACTAAATGGTTCCCCGATTTCCAAAACTTTATCTACCATGAGATAAGGACTATAGTTTAGATTGGAATTGGAAATAGAAATATGAAAGAGTAAAATCTGAGTTATAGCTCTAGAGTCTGAATAAAATGGCAACTTCATCATATCCTTAAGGATACTTATTCAATGATGACTAAATGATTTAAGATATATGGAGGATACACTGAAGCAGAGGTTTTACTAATGAGATTTCAGGATCTGCATTTTTAACCAGTTCACCAAATGATCATGATTCATGATGTATTTGAGAATGACCATTCTGGAGATGTCTATTATAGTATGTTTCCCATGTAGTGCAATGAATTTAATGATACTCACAAAAATACATCTTGAAGTTTATCAGTGAATTTTCTGTTTATTCTGGCATCAGACCTGATGAGGTTCACTGCTGCTTCATTAGCAAATGATTTACTAATACTAATTCATTGCAGATTATGAGCACAACAAGGGTTTAGCCACAGTGTCATAAAAGTAAGCACAAGTTCCACATTTTCTGTTTTCATGGAAGTTACATTTTAATGTTAAAAAAAGAGTGAAGGTAATAAAAATGCACAAAAATTACTAGTTTTTGATAGACAATAATAAGAATTATAAGGAAACATAAAAATATAAAATTATATGTATATGTGTTTATATATGTGTGTGTATATATATATATATATATATATTTGGCTTTTCAAAAATAGCAGTTGAGTCTAATTCATAGTCCTGCTTTCTATTTCATATATTTCTATTTTATATATATGTGTATATATTTATATGTATATATATATGCATTAGGCTGTTCACAATAACCCAGCATTCTTCCCTGATCCCTAAACCTTACTCCTAATCTCAAGAAAAAAAACGATACATTTATGAGAGAATGATTAAGGGATAACTCCATGTTAGCAAAAATAGGAAAAACATGACTAATGTATGTATTACACAAAGAACCAGATGATATGACCATACTTTACATGTTTTGAGATTTGAGATTGGTCAGTAAATATCTTTGAGCCTCAATTTCCTCATCTGAAAAATGAAAGTAAAACTCTGTTCTATTTAGCTCAAGAGTCTAGCTTGCATAACTTATTTAAGCCAAAAACACAGTTGATTAAACATAAAATTGCTTTCCTATAACTCAAATTCTATCCCACCATCACATAACTTATTATTAAACAGTAAAATGTTTTGAGAAAGGACACAGGGAAGGGGTTTCCAGGGGGCTGGAAGAAAAGCCTGACCTGCTGAATAAGAAGTCTTGAGGGCTCAGAGGAACATTCTTCTGGTTAGACCATCACTGGGCAGTTCTCACCACAAAAGTGAAAAGAAAGTGGGTATGAGGTTACCTAGGTATTCAGTGACCAAAAGAAAAGGCCTGGAGGCACAGAGGGGCCAATGGAAGAGTTACAGACTATTTCAACTGGAGAGACAGAGGATATTTATACCTCTACACTGCCCTGGGGTGTCTGCCTGTCTCTTCTCACTTGTGTGAGGGACCCACTTCCAACTCGCTTTGGAAGTGCTCTCCGCTTTCTCTTTGTTATTGAGTGCAATTCCCTTTGCTATACTAAAGCCTGTGCACAGTCACTTTTGCCTCTATCATGCTGCCTGTGCTGCTCCACACTGAAAGTTTGGCTTTCAGTTTCTACACACTTTTGCTTTCTAGTCATCGGAACCTCAGTCGAATTTTCTAGTTCCACTGAAGAATCAAAACAGGTCAACTGGATTCAGAGAACCAGGACCCCAAACCCCAAATTTCCTTAATCTTTTTCATAATTCTCTCCCTCTACTTCCTTGTCTACCTCTTGTACTCCCTATTCTTAACCTAGGATGTTAAGAATCTCTGGGGTGTGTAGTCATTATCTGTCCAATGGTATTATGTCTATGCTTCCTCCTTGATTTTATTACCATTCTTTATTCCATCTGGCTCCATAGTCACAGCCTCACATATAGTTTTAATTTAAGGCACTCTTATTTCACACTGGGTCTCCTGGCTTTCGGAATGCGTTGCTCTGTAAGGTGATTGTATGTCTGTTTTTCTCTGGACTGCTGGTCCATGTTGGCTTAAATAATTAATCATGTACCACTTCCTTCCCACAAGTTTCCCAGTTTTAATAATGAATGGTCATCTGCTCATTTGGATATTCTGACTGATTTTTTGGAGCCATATCAACTGGTAGCTTTTTCAGGTCCTCTCTGCGTGGACCTTTCCTAACACTATTTCAACTATACTACTCCGGAGGATGCCTATGGCTCATCATTTTCCAGGGAACCAATAGCAAGCGAGATACAGGTTCTCTTAACTCCATTTGAAGCAAACCCTGCCTGGGGCTTTACTGGTCCTTACTGCCTGGGGAGAGTGACTGACACACCTCACCCATCTTTTTAAATTCATATCAAGAAATATTTTACTTCTTCTTTGCACATTGCCTGTAAAATTCTTTCCACTTCTGTTTGGTAAAGAAAGAAAGAGATTGACTCTTTAAATTCAAAAAAAAAAAAAAATTAAATTGCAGAAGCCCTAGGCTTTGATTCCTTTCAGTTTTGCTTTTCATAGGCAAAAAGAGGCCTTCTGAATTCTAAAACCTTTTCTCTCTCAAAAAGATTTGTCCTTGCAAATCAAAACACAACTTTGCAAGAGTACTTAGACACTTAGAAGTGTATTAATTTGACTCTATTCTCTGTATGTAGCTACATCATTCCCTGTCCTCTCAGAGGCAATAATCCCAGAACGCCTTACCTTAAGGTATAGTATTTACCAGGACCACAGGCAATAGATCAAAAGGATACGTATTTTGAATGTGTATATGTGTTATTTTTTCTGACACATCAGATAAAGATCAAGTAAAATAATATGTATGAAAATATAGTTTACAAAACGTGGTCATGAGGTGACTAAACAACAGAATCCTGAGCCATCATTAACAGTGAAGTGTTACTTGATTTACTAGAAAGAACATGCTGTGAAGCTAGGTAAGACACGGTTATTATTTTCAGCCTTACACTAAATAAAAACGTGCTTCCAGCCAAGGAAGGATTAAAAATATTGCTCTTATTCCCCTAAAATCATAATGTAAGCTTCAGATGTAAGAATGCAGCCAGCAGTTAGAATTCCATCAATCACCGTGATTCAGAAGGTTCAGTTAGAGACAGGCTAACAAACACAGCCTCACTATTACATAGTAAAATAGAATGCCAGAATTTGCAGAATATATTGAAGAGAAGCAAAGCAATCTGGAGAAGCTAATTGATTAAAGTGTGGTGTTTTAAAGACTGTGCTTTGACCCAATGCATAAGCAAAGACTAAGACTCAACCCAAACAATCAGCCCAGATAGCAAAGCACAAGAATTTTGTTTGAATTGTCATGAAGGAATGTTCAAATACTTGAAAAAGACACATGAAGAAAAATATTAGAAATAAGTTATTCAGATAGTTGCACTGAAATATTATGGAGGAAAATTGGAGCATGATGGAACATGGTACAAGAACCTACTGTATGTCTTTTGTATTAGAGAAAAGTATATTTAGAAATGTATGTTTCGCATTTCAAATAGTGGATTCAGTCATTATGAATATATTCTTTTGCAGTTTTTATATAAAGATTTATAACTTTCAGCTAATACACATATTATGCCTTGATATTTAGGTAAAGATGTTCTATCTGACTCTAAAGAATTTCTCAACTAACATAGTGCAAATCAGTTAATTAGCGATTGCTATTTGTAGCCAGTTTTGAATCTCTGTGCTGTACTCTTGAAATTATAAAGTACAAACAAGTTTAAAATAATAATAAAGAATATATAAAAGATAATCATATTAAAGTATTTCAACATGACCTATGTAATGTTGCAAATTTCCTTTCTACTCCCACTTCTCAGAATTCTGTCTAGAACAGTAACATGGGACAAAACTTGTTATAGAAAAATCCATTGAATGTGAGACAGGAAGGCATTCTTCATTGTTCCCTACAGAATCCCTGCATTTTCAGTATCCTTCAATGATGAAGCTTTGAATAGACTATCCTGCTTCTTGAACCCTTGGCCTCATATCCTGTAAGTGGGAAAAGTATTAGTACATCAATATTTTATTGAAATCCTATAATAAGCAACATACATATTACATTTCTTGAATAAGAAAGATACCATTTTAGTAACAAGAATTAGCACTCTCGTGGATATGAGATGACATTTGACTCTATGGGTCATTCTTTATAAATCAAAATTTATTTAGTAATAGTCAAGTAGAAGAATGTGAGTAAGAGATCAATAAATAATGTGCTCCATTCTGGCTATAGGAGATACAAATAGGATTTAATCAATTGTAATGAAGTTTACTTTTCTAATATATTCTAATTTGTTTTTTAAAAGCAATACCTGAAATATTAATGGTAAGCAGGGTGGCAAGGGCTCTGAAGTTGAAGAACCTTCCCCAGGAGTGACTGTGTATATCTAGTACTGCAGATGGCAGAGATGATGCTATTAAAACACACACACACACACAAAGCTTGGAAAATAGGCTTTGCATAATTATTGGTTTCATAATTATGTAGGTATCATCCAGGAATGATAATAACCTTTTCGTATCAATTATTTTCAGTTTGCAGGAACAAGCTCAAATCTGAGTTCCTTCAATACATTTGATTTGATTTGTCTCTTCTGACCTCTAGTGATCACTCTGATCTTTAAACTCCAATATTTTATTACCACACCAGTTGCTTTATATTTTTACATTGCTCATTTTTGAATTCCATAGCATCATGGAGGTTTGTATTATTTCCCCAGCTAACCATAATCATTTTGTAACCAGTGAATATTTCCTAGTTTTTCCTTTTACCCTAAAAAGCACCTCAAATAATGAGTGTTATTATAGAAGTTGCACAATAAATATGCAATAGAAATGACTGGGCCATATTATACAAAAATATATATGGCTAGAAGTACAAAGAACAAAAGGTTATAGGCTATAGCTCTTCAGATGTTTTTGAGAAATATTCTTGACCTTTATGGGCAAGACGATTATCTCTTTAATTAGTATTATATTAATTTAGGACTCTCTGCAATTTCATAAATAGCATGTGACAAAAAATCATTTATGTGTCACTAGGTTTAGTGCTAGGTGTTAGGCATTCAATGGTGTATTGATGCAGGGGGAAAGCCCACTGAACTTGTCAAGTAAGTTAATGGCTTTGTGCAGGAATAATACAAAACTAGGGATAGAAGTCTCCTCTCCTGAGCAGAGGGAGACTCTTTATGGAGCAATGGTAATGGTTTTAAATGCTCAGAAACTCTGCTGGACGATACTGTACATGACCAGTATTATCTCATGGTCCAGCCGTAAAGTGGACCACTAATCGTTTGTAAAGTACCTGGCTTAGTAAGACATCAATTTTCAGGAGATCCTGGGCCAGCAAATTGCTAATAATGTGTTCAGGGTGGTGAGGGTCTGGTATGGATCAAAATGGCAGCGCTCCAGCTCTAGAACCTCCCTTTTCTGCCTTATCCCTAAATCAATATAAAATGGGCATACCTTATGCCGTGTGATTCTCATAGTGTAGTGAGGAAAGGAGGTCTTGAACTAACAATTGCTGGGAGTGTTTTGTATAATAGGTTAAGTGAAAGAAACATCAGGAGGTCAATCTCAGGTAGTTTTGGTCCAAGAATGTCCCTATGAGAAAACAATGTTTTAGGTCTGCCTTGAAGAAACGGATGGAGCTAGGCAAAATGGTGGAAAGGAAAATAATATGCAAAGGAAGAAAAAGATTATATGGGATGTAGAATTAAAGAAAGGTGAGTGTGAACTAGTGCTTAGTGCAAAGGAGGAGAATGTGAGAGAAAGTTGACATATGTCTACTCACTTTTCGCATTGCTTGTTGAAAGCTTCCATTTTTCAGCCTGTCTGCAGGATATTGGGGATACAATATTGAAACTACCCATATGCTGCCTGGCAAAGTTTTGTTCTAACCAAGCTTGCAATGTTGTAGAAATGATCAATATAAAGCAAATTATTGGTTGTACAGTAGTCCACTTGGATTCTTGTTAAATTTCAAACTGAGATAAACTGTAAGGGAGAGTGTTAAGATGATTATGTTTACATTAGTAATATTCAAGGATGCAATAAAATAAGTGTCATAAGTTGGGAGGTTTTCCCTGAAAAATATTTGAAAAAAATATTGAAAATTATTTTCCCTGAAAAATACTCTTAAGCTGAGACTAAAATTAAAAGTATAAGCAGAATGTGAAAAGGAGAATATAGAGAAATAACCATGTTCAGGGAGCTTGGGTGGGAGGGAGCATATTTCTAAGAAACCAACATTTGGCCAATGTGTCTGGACTATAACCAAAAATAAGAATGCCTCAAGAGCCAGGCCACGAGGTACTTTTTAGAACATGTAAAAGATTTATATATGTTTAAGATATCTATAGTTTACGTGTATTTTATTTCCTTAGAGTATAGGGAAGCCACTGAAGTATTTAAGCAGGAATAATGACATGATCAAATTTGCATTTTGATGATATTCTCAGAACTGCCTACTGCAAACTGTTAGAAAATGAACTTGTTGTTTACCCTTAGAGTGGCACAAAAAGTCAAGAAGAATGGAAATGTGTCCAGACTAATATATGCTATAAAACATCTTCACCTGGGGAAAGATCTGAGACATTGTATGTTTAGGAGCGGGTAGGTCTCAAGAAGTACTCATATTAGTTTTTCCCACCCTAGTATTTCAATGAAAAAGAGATCAGAATGGTAAATCAGTCATATTTAAGAATGAGAAAATTTTAAGGCAACTGCATAAAGGTATTTCCTTACCATTGCTCACAGAAAAACAGAACATTTCCCAGTATCAATGAAGTTCAGTCAGTATCGGAAGTTTAGGAAAATGAAGAGGGCCACCCTTGTGTGGCAAGTCCCAGGAGAGAAGCAGAAACTCAGATAACTACAGAGCAAAAAATATATACACATATTTGGCTTCTTGGTCTCTGAGAACCTGAAATAAGTCAGTGTCCCGAGGACCCACTAAGTACAGGGAAATATGAAAAGCCCCTGTATTCTGCAAAGAGTTACCATATTTTGTCCTTATGATATGCTGTCATTTTTAATGCATACCTACATTTTGACCCAAACCTTCAGAAAAAAAGAAAACATTCATTTTAATTAATTTCAAATTTTTGTCTATATTAGGTACTTGTTTTTTGTTATATAAACCAATTTTAGTATTTGGTTTTAACCATATTATGGTGCAAGAGATTTTATGTAACAAATAATTTCAAACACAAGCACATATACAATGTATAAGAAATTTTCTGTACCACTAACAAATTTATGCTGTTTATGCATCATAGAAGGTCATGAGCACTTAGTCACTGTCAATGTCAGAAGTATCATCTTCTTCAGTTTCTACATTATTGGTGTCTTCTGAAGAGCGACTTTCTTCATCCCAGTAAATTTCATAGTCCTCAGTTCATTGCTGATGTGTCATTTTTAAATAATTTCATAACCACTTCCTTCTTGACACTGCTCCATCATCTTAGGATCCAATCGTGAACCTGTGTGATGGATGCTATCTTGATTCTGCCTGCAAGTATGAACTTATTACCAGCTGGCTGCATCCACAATGTCCACTCATTCTTCATTAGGATCTTAAAGGTATTGATTACTGGCACATTAAGAGGTTGCAGGTGGCTGGTTAGCCCCTCCAAGCACCACAGCAAGTTGGGTTTTCATGTCCACTGCAATTGCTTTTGCACTTAGTATATCATGGGCTTTAAAGTGATTAAAAACAAAGAAAGCTGTTTTTTGTTTGTTTGTTTGTTTGTTTTTAAATAATCCTTCAGGAGTTCATGACCAGAATTTGTTAAACCAGATTTTTATACCTTCCTTATTCATCCATTCTTTTTCATGCATATGGACAATAACTCCACTTGGAATCTTTTCTTTCAGAAAAGTTTTTCTTTTAAGGATGATTATAGGTGGTAGTTTTGTCCCATCTGAACAACAGGCTAGGACAATAGTGAAGTGTGTTTTCTCATGCCCACTGGTTTTAACAGCCATGGCCTCTGCTCCTTCGATATCCAGCGTTCTGTTGAATGGCACTTCCAAGGTGCGTGGGACCTCATCGATACTGGAGAACTGGGACAGCTCAAAGTTGTAAGTCTTTCAAATATTAATAGTATAAGGATGAACCATAAAGGCTGCTGAACTTTGGGGCAAATTTAGCTCATGTTCTTACGCTCAAACCTTCTCTCTTCATAAAGTTAAACCGCCATTTACCTATACTTGAAAAATCATCATTTATTTTTCCTCATGTAATCCTTATACCAACTTCTTATATTATCTTGGTTGCAACAGAGATCCTAATTTTACACTGCTCCAGAATCCAGGTCTTCACTTGTCAGTCCATGTCCAGCCACTTTGGAGGTTTCTCTTGCATTGTCTTCTTCTGTCCTGGCTGGCATCTGATGAAGTTTTTCTTCCTATTCCTCCATAGTCTGATGACTTTCTGTTGGAGGCGGTCTAAAGTGTTTTCCATTAACTCTGTTGCCATGATCTTTAGCATATTTAATAACAGCTTAAATTTTGCAGCACACAAAAATTGTTTCAACATTTCCAAGGGATTTTGCAATAATTTTCATAAAAATATCTGCTAGATTGCTACCTCCCACCTAAAGCATACAATGAGAAATGTGGTGTTCTTTATTGGTTGAAAATGCCTTCTTTGTAAGTTCAACAAAACTGATTACCATATTCCAGAGTATTATTTTGCATATAGATATCATTATTGCTTTATAGAGTTACACTTTTAACACTTAAGCATAGATAAAAGGATTTAAAACATTTATATAGTTATGGAATTAGTACTATCCGTCTATAATGTGCATCCTTATTTTCTTTCAAAAATTGGGGTTAAAAATTATGCGTATACATGTCCAAAATATGGTATGAGAAAACCAATGCCTTGAAATAATTTGTGAAATAACAATGCAGCATATGTGGATCAAGGCCCAGGTGCTAGAGTGAAATCCTAGGTAATCCAGTTCTACGTGTAAAAAATGCATGATCATGCTGGTGCCACAAGTATCTTCACTAAGAATGGCTACGTCTAAAGAATGGTTATGGAACAGAGGCTTTATCCTGACACAATTTGGGCCCTTCTACTCTCCTGTCAATCAGAAATTCAATGTGGGAAGCTCCAGGGAGAAAGTGATTTGAACAATGAGATTATCTTCAGTTAGGACAATTCTTATAGTGAGCTGAAAGAGCTTTCTGCAGGAAGTGTTCATGGTCCTTAATTTCCAAAAGTCATTCTGGATGGCACGTCGTATTGTCCATCACCTTCTACTCCTTCCTGAGTATCTCGACCTACTTGGCTTATAGACTATGCTCATCCACTATGAGGATAATTCTTCCAGGATTCTGGTAGCACTTTTCTTCTGGAGGAAATTTGCGTTAGTAAGATGAATGGCTGCTTCTGTCATCAAAAAGTTTCAAGTGCGTGCCTCACCTCATCATCACTATCCTCTCTGGTTTGTGCGGTATTCCTCTCACCCTGTTGGTCTTGGTGCCTTTCTACTGGTATAACACAGACCTCATCTCTGAAGGGTCACATCTATCCATTGCACATATCTCAACCCGTAGCCACCGCACATGCTCACTTATTACCAAAATTAGGCAAAAAACTACCAAAGGATGTGGATTAGATTATTTCTATGCCAAGTGTAGCTCTTCACGCCCAGGCTGAGTAAGAGGCACCTTACTGTTAATCTCTCCTAAACAGAAGAGTCATTTATCTCTGCCACAATAGTGAAACACACAAGAAAGCCAAAGCACCACAGTAGTAGCTTATATTTCAGTGGAACTCTTGCTTTGTCTCTTTGTGAAAGCATTCCCCCCTGTGGGAACTGCAATCTCTAGACTCACGTAGTTCATAGTTGATGAAATGGGAGCCACAAATCTCGTAAGCGGGTCACCTGGAACCATAGTTACTCATCCCCCTTGGTTTCTAGATTTTCAGATTCCACACATTGGGATCTTTGCATCATTTAAAGGCCATTGATTTAACATGTACAATTCATCCTGGCACACTAAATGGCAAACTATCTTCATAAGACCCACAGATTCTAGGTTGAATAGAAGATTATCAAACCAGAGGGCTACATGGTGATAGACCTATAACCACACCTTCTTGGCCCCAAAATGGAAACTTGGTTCTCATGTGATATTTTGTGGCATGGGTGCTGATAGAGCAAACACTCTGTATACCCCAGTAGTGAGGTTAACTGAAGACCTGCTGGCAAGAAGAAACCCAAATCCCAAAATACATTTTTGTTACCTTCAAGATAATTTTCTTCCCCTTCCCTGTCACTAGGTCTTTAACATGTTCAACTTGCCACCATGTGGCCAGTTAGTCTCTGTGAAGGTTAATGCCCTTGTAGAGACTCAGATTTAGTCTCTTTCTGGCATGTAGACAGTGAAAACAGCAGAAATTCATCAGGTTTCATAGGAAGGAACCCTTGCTCTTAAATTTATCTGCAGCTTTTGTTCCTGCCACCATGAATTCTCTGTTCATGCACATGTTATGAAGGTACTTGTGTGACTGGTCACACCAGAACTGGCTCATATTCATTGGCCATACATCTTTTTTTTTCATAATGGGAGGTTACCATTATAATTTATCAGGCAATCCAAGGATCTGGTTATTTTGTGCCCTTTCCCACTTGTTTATCTACATGCCTCTACCCCAAACTCTCTAACACCTTTAATATTTCTCTTCCCTGGCCTCTGAAACACAAGAGAAACCATTTATCACTGTGAATCCATAATTTTGAGGCACTTCTTTTTCCATACAATGTGGATGACCAAAGTTCTCACTATTATGGGAATTTTTCCTTATCAATGTCTTTCAGAGCCACTCATGAGTGGGGCAGTAATGTACTCACCATCTATTTTCAGGTGACCTTTCTGTGAACCAATCACAGACATTTTATTCTATTGCCATTGCATCAGAAGATTATCTCCCATAGAGAACTTTATAGCAGCCAAATAATCAGCTCTGCTACAATGAAGGTGGATCATATGGGATTCTGGATCAACTATTTATATGGATTTCTCATGCCTTGTGGCCTTGCATTGTGATTTCTATTGTTACGATTTCTTTCTAGTTCAGTCTTCCAGTTTCTCTGTTGAAAGTGGCCACTAGCCTAGATACCTACTGTTCCCTTGACTGGGAAGGGGAGAATGAAGTTTGAGTGTGTCAGTCAAATGACACACCAATGAGGAGGTGAAACCAAAATGCATGAAACAGAAGAAATATACAACTTACAGGTCCCAGAGAAGTTAGGAGGGGAGGCAGGTACATTCCTACAGGCCATCTGGGAATTTATTCACGTTACTCCCCTATTGACCATCAGACTTTATAATGGTCAGCACTCGTGAACTGGATTATATTTTGGGACAGATAGATGAAAAACAAGCAGGCTATATTGCAAAGGTCCACATTGTGAAGGAATGTTTTAAATAGGCCAAAGATGATGGAGGATGACTGGCTTTCATACAACTTACGAGGCCAGAGACAATAAATTCACAAACTCATGCTAGAAAAAGTGCCGCATACCTCATTGCTGAATATCACTATGGTCACCTTTACTCCCTTTGGCCACCTGGTGAGTATAGTGAGACTCAGCAATGAGGCATTTAGCGTTCTTTCTAGGATGAGTTCACAAACTTAATTTTCTGACTTCATATGTCAGGCCTAAAAATAGATGCAGCAACGATACCACATAAACAATGACACTCTGCTCATGCATGATTCTGTATGTAGAAATTCCAGCTTACAAAATAGATTTCTTTGTCCTGGACACGCTTACAAAATTATCCAGTTTACAGCAAGCCATTTTGGCGGCATAGTCATTTAAGATTTTATTAGTACTCATTTCTGAAAACCTAGAAACGCATCAGGATCTTCTTTTAAGGTATATACTATCGCATTGTAGATGGCATACCATTGTTCCAGATACATAGAAGTCCAATTTAAATTCTTCTATTGATCTAGTGAGAAACTCTACACAGGGTCTTTTCTGAATGTTCATGCTTCTAATACCACAGGTTCTTCCGATCCACATGGAGCAAAAGGCAATGCTGCCTGTAGCACAGTATGGTAATATACTTGTATCGTCTCCTGCACAGTTCAGAGCAGTATCGGCAGGGGTGGAATATGCTGATCAGAACCCAAAGGGGCCTGCCTGGCATTGTGTTGAAAAAAATGCCTTATAACAAATCCTTATTTTCGAAGAGATGGCCTCTGGGTCTCAGAATTCTGAACTTATCTAAACTTTTTACTATGTTGCAGACTCTGAATTTTAGCAGTGTTAATAACCCTTTTCTGGAGCTCATATTGTAACCAAGGATTCCAATATACATGGTGTTTCTTGTTCATCCAATCTAATGGCATAACGTCGTAAGTAAAATACAACAGTGAGGTGCTTGTGAGATGTCCTTTGAGATTTCCAACAGGGCCAGTTATCTTCAAAATACATTAGAAGAAAAAGTGGGAGATATAACATAGTCCTAGGGAAAGACTGTAACAATATACCGTTGTCCAGACTGAACCAAGTTCTGAAAATTATACTTTCACTTACTCAATGGTCACATAATATGTACTTTAGATCATTTCGGTCTGTTTTACCCAAGAATTTTTTTCCTTTGAGACTGAGTCTACCACTGTCACCCTGGGTAGAGTGCAGTGGCATTGTTATAGCTCACACAACTTCAGACTCCTGGGTTCAAGTGATCCTCTTTCCTCAGCCTTCCCTATAGCTGGGACTACAGGCAGGTGCCACTATGCTCAACCAATTTTTTTTCTGTATTTAGTAGACAGAGTCTCACTCTCGCTCAGGCTGGTCTTGAACTCCTGAGCTCAAGCAACTCATTTCTCTGGCTTTCCAGAATGCTAGAATTAGAGGCGGGAGTCACTGCATCCAGTTGCAAAGATTCTTTATGTGGCACAACACTCCAATTGGGGCCACTATTTCACTGATGTTACTGTAGTCTATTATTATATTCTAGAATTCCTCTGTTTTTTTTTTTACATGGGACCAAATTGGTACATTAAATGGAGCTGTGGTCAGGCTTATAACCTCTGCATTCCTTAGTTCTTCTACCCTAGTAAGGGAAGAAACCCATGAGTTTCTTAGAAAAGTTAGTTTCCCTCTCACCAGCAGATTCCTTTTTGATTTGGTGAATGGTGTAATATTGGTGCCCTTGTGGGGAATATAGTTCTCTGGCTGTTTTTTCCATCTGTACTAAATAGCCATCCTAGCATGACTATGTCTTTGAACTTTTTATTGTGTCTCAAATCCTTTAATCTTTTTACGTCGTCATTTTAGTTCTGGCATTTCTTCATTCATCAGAGAGTGTCATTTTCCACGTTTCTAGGAACCATTCTAGATGCATATACACACCCTTCCTTGGTGTTATGGCAGGGTGTTAAATCCCCTATCCCCAGAGAGTGATTCCAAATTAATAAAAGTCTTAACCATGTGTTCTGTTGCTTGGTCAAGCACCTTCAGAATGCGATGCCACACATAAGCTTTCAAATCTTGTTTGTAAAGTTTTAGTGGTTCCTATAACTTCCTTAAAAGTACAGCCTAATTCTTCTTTTATCAGGCCTGGCCTTGGCCCTAGCCAGCTTATGCCATGACTCCAATGTAATGGAGAAGGGAGAAAGCAATGACACCTCACCGAGGAAGCTTGTATTGTCTAATGGAGAAGACCTGCACTGTCTTCAAGAAATGAGGTGATACCAGTTCAAGATTGTAAAGAATGAGCTCATTTGCAGTCACAGAAGGATCAAGAAAACTGTGTAATGCACAAAGATATCTTCATCTCAAATGAGAGTCTTGACTTTGGTATAACTGATCTGCCTAGTTCTGAGAATTTAAGATCTGAGATCTTCTGTGGATCTCAGGTATTCTTAAAATTAAGTCTGTCCCTTGGACATGAATCCCAGCTTTCTACGGGCTGTTGGAACAAGAGATGAGATCCTCATTATGTATTACCATGGAAGTGCTCTGGATCTCATACTTAGCTTTTAATTTTTAATTAATCACTCATATTTTTAAACTCTTAAGATTTCAATGAAGGCTAACAACAGATATACAATCCCACTGTCCTTATAGTACTATTTCTCGTTTTTTGCTCCATGTATCTCAAACATCAGATATATGAACTACTCACGGCACTATTTCCCAGTTGGATTTCATTCTAGTTTCTCCCCAGTAAGAATCTTAACATTTGTATCCATGTCTTGTGCCAGGGTTTTCTTTCTTTTGTTTTTTTTTTTTTTTTTTCCTTTACTATCATTGGTGAAGTTCTACTTGGTACTAACAGATAACAAGTGATCCAGCTCTAAAAAAAACCCATTCTTGCATATGTGTTCTCAGACCCATAGCACCAAATTTGGCAGATTAAGTTTCCTGTATAAACAACTTTAACATATCTCTGAGTGTACTGAAGGTTATTAGGGAGTGGCTCTTGAGACTGACACTTGTAAGTTCACAAGAGTGGAAGGAGGTACAGGGGAGTAGCTGGGCCATGACACAGTTTCTGTGGATGCCTAGCCAGCTTTGTCAGCTCTGTATTTGGTAAGGGACAATCTCACAGAGATGACCCAAGTAGGGGCCAGGAGGCTTGGCCTTTATAAACCAATGTTGATCACTCATTAGGTTTGGGCTTCTGTAGAGGACTGGACACCATGCTTGCAAAGGACAGTTACTGATTCTTATCACATTAAAAGGAAATGCTGAGAACAGGCCAGTCTCCTGGCAAGCCTAGAGACGTTTCCTGACTTGGGGGCAATCCCCCAAGTAACTCAGTGTTCCGGAATGAGATAAAGTCGGTCACTCACTACAAAGCATGTGTTAAACACTGATGCTTAGTAGTTCTTCATGAGGTTTGTGGGGAAAGAACACGTGAGGAGAGCACGTGGCAATCCTTAGGCAGGCAGCCCTCATATATAATTACCTGAACTCTCCACACCTGTTTATGTCAATTACCTTAACTCTCCACACCTGTTGTGTATGACCTTAATAAATAGCCATTGCAGAGGGGGCTTGGGGCTACCCTGCAACTAAGGTTAACTCGCCTCCCGCAAGCTTGTACTTCTAATCCGTGTCATGCCTGGTTCCTTCCTGCGGCAACCAAGACCAGGCCATAGGGGTCACGACAAAGTTCATTACTACCTGCAAGAACCGTGAAGTTCTTACAGGAAGCCCTGAGCTCCAGTCGGAAGTATGTGCCCTCCAGCATGAAGGCTCTGAGCCTAGAGGCCTCCCTCCCCAGTGCCCCTGACCCTACCTCAGGGCTACCTGGGCTATCTTTTTTTTTTTTTTTTTTTTTTTTAGAGACAAGAGTGTCACCCTGTCCCCCTCCGTAGAGTGGTAGAGTGCTGTGACATCACAGCTCCAGCAACCTCCAGCTCCTGGGCCCAGGCAATTCTCTTGTCTCAGCCTCCCGAGCACAGGCGCCTGCCACAACGCCCGGCTATTTTTTGTTGCAGTTTGGCTGGGGCTGGGTTTGAACCCGCGACCCTCGGCACATGGGGCCGGTGCCCTACTCACTGAGCCACAGACGCCACCCTACCTGGGCTCTCTTTATTCTCAGCCCCCACGCACTGCTTTGAACTTGAACAGAAAAGTATCTAAGAGATCCCCTCTTAGGATCGAGCATCTTGGCTCTCTGATTGGCCAAACACCCAAACTGCCTAAACAAAAGTCCTGGGCTGTACTCACTGTAGGCGGAAGATGGCAGTCAGCCAGGGGCAGCATCCCTGGAAATAGAGAGAAGAGAGACTGGCGTCCAACCTCTGTGTCTTTGGGAAGCAGAAGGAATCTTTATCTTTGACATTAAATAACCACTTAACCTTCTATTGTATAAAAACAGTGCTTTTGTCTCATATTCAGCAAGCAATCCCCTTGTCCAAACAGGACAGTATCCACATGCTTCTAGTCTTTTGGGATATGTACCTGATAATCTTACTAAAACCTCTCAAGTTTTGACAATTTGATGGTCAAATCACAAAACCCAGATCAAGAGGTGATGAAAGCTCAGGGCAGCTCTGGGGAAAGTATGTGGCCTTTTCATTATTTCAAAATGACTAAGAGGTGGGAAGAGAGAAGAACTAGCCCAGTTGATTGGACGGTCCCCTGGAGTAGGAGTTAGAGAGGGGAAAGGGTGTCCACAGGTTTTATTGTCCTTTATATCTCTTATACTCTCTAAAGCTGGGCTGTTACCCTCTGGGAAAGACAAATATTTGTTCATCATTCATTCAACAATGAGTAAGCACCTACTAGGTATCAGGTGCTGGGGAACAGGGCTGGATAAGACCAGTATCCTGCCCACATTTGGCTCATAATCTAGCAGGCAAGTGAATAATTAACTGTCACACAAAGCCACATGTGTAATCAGAGACAAGTACTAAGGACGCCCAGGGGATTCCGTAGCCCCTCCTGCCTGAGTTCACGAGTCTCACAATCCCAGGCCATCCCACTGCCCTGTCCCCCACAGTACTTCCCAAGTTCAAGTGCCTTAGTTGATGCATTAAAGAGCTTTTCCCAATCATTCCTGCTGATCTCCAGCTCCTACCCCAGCCACAGCCACAACTGTCCCTTAGATACCAACCAGCTCATTTTCAAAGTCTTGTTGCCCTGAGGAGGAAATCGAAGACAATCTCTGAAATCTGGATTCACTAGAGACACAAAAGGAAAAAAATGACAGATAATTCTTAAAAGAAAAAAAGTCAAAAGACTATGTCCAGGGTTTTGCTGCCTCTTAAGAGTTCAGGACCGAAGCTACCAGCCCTTAATGGTAGGGAGAAAATATAACTCACTCTGTGAAAAATAGAGACAAGGACGATAACCATTCTTAGGTAGGGTATTAAACTCTACGCTATGTGGAGTGAATAGCATGGGGTCGGTACCTCCATAGATCAACTCTTCAGCAGGACGATAGTCTACCTAAAATGACTTTCAAAGTGTTGCCTGTTTATAACATATTTCCTAGGCCAGGTGAGGTGGCCTATAATCCTAGCACTCTGAGAGGCCGAGGTGGGTGGATTGCCTGAGCGCAGGAGTTTGAAACCAGCCTGAGCAAGAGCAAGACCTCATCTCTAAAAATAGCCAGGGGCTGTGGTGGGTGCCTGTAGTCCCAGCTACTTGGGAGGCTGAGGCAAGAGAACTGTTAGAGCCCAAGAGTTTCAGGTTGCTGTGAACTATGATACCACAGCACTCTACCAATGGCATAAAGTGAAACTCTGCTACCCCCACCAAAATACAACGTATTTCCTAATATATCAAATAAAAATTGTAATAAGGGCTGGGCACGCTGGTTGTAATCCTAGCACCCCGGGAAGCTAAGGCGGGTGGATTACTTGAGCTCAGGAGTACAAGACCCGCCTAAGACTGAGACTTAGTCTCTGCTAAAAATAGAAAAACTAGCACGGTATTATGAAAGGCACCTATAGTCCCAGCTACTTGGGAGGCTGAAGCAAGAAGGTCGCTTGACCACAGAAGTTTGAGGTTGCTATGAGCTGTGGTGCCATGGCACTCTACCCAGGGTGACAAAGTGAGACTTGTCTCACTCTGTCTCAAAAAAAAAAAAAAATTAGAATAAATACTGTCTTTTATCAATTCTAAGATACCACTGGTTGTAAAGTACAAAATTATTTTATCAATCACTAAGAAAGAAAAATGCTGCCAATTAAACTATGATCATCTTAGATAGATGCATCCCAGTTTCACAGATTGGAAAATATCAAAAGGTACATTGCAGAATTGAAAAACAATAGCATTTTGGGCGGTGCCTGTGGCTCAGTGAGTAGGGTCCTGGCCTCATGTACCAAGGGTGGTGGGTTCAAACCCAGCCCCAGCCAAACTGCAACAAAAAAATAGCTGGGCATTGTGGCAGGTGCCTGTAGTTCCAGCTACTTGGGAGGCTGAGGCAAGAGAATTGCCTAAGCTCAAGAGCTAGAGGTTGCTGTGAGCTGTGACGCCACAGCACTCTACCGAGGGTGACAAAGTGAAACTCTGTCTCTGAAAAAAAAAAAAAAAAGAAAGAAAGAAAAACAAAATAGCATTTTATTTTATTTTTTTGTAGAGGCAGTGTCTCACTTTATCATCCTGGGTAGAGTGCCGTGGCATCACACAGCTCACAGCAACCTCCAACTCCTGGGCTTAGGCGATTCTCTTACCTCAGCCTCCCAAGTAGCTGGGACTACAGACGCCCGCTACAACGCCTGGCTATTTTTCTGTTTTGCAGTTCGGCCGAGGCTGGGTTTGAACCCACCACCTTCGGTATATGGGGCCGGCGCCCTACTCGATGAGCCACAGGCGCCGCCCCAAAATAGCATTTTATATTATGGCATTTTAATCATGGTCTTTCTTCTTTTCAGATTTTTATTTATTTATTTTTTGAGACAGAGTCTCACTTTGTCACCCTTGGTAGACTCCTGTAGCATCACAGCTCACAGCAACCTCCAACTCTTGGGCTCAAGTGATTCTCTTGCCTGTCTCCCAAGCAGCTGGGACTGCAGGTGCCTGCCACAATGCCTGGCTATTTTTAGAGGTGGGATCTCACTCTGGCTCAGGGTGGTCTTGAACCTGTGAGCTCAGGCAATCCACCCTCTTCGGCCTCCCAGAATGCTGGGATTACAGATGTGAGCCACCACGCCTAGCCCCTCAATTTTTTTTTTTTTTTAAGAGATGCAGTCTCACTCTGTTGCCCAAGCTAGAGTACAAGTGGTGAAATCATAGCTCACAGAAACTTCAAATGTCCGGGCTCCAGCAATCCTCCTGCCTCAGCTTCTCAAGTAGCCAGGACTACAGAGAAGCGCCACCTCACCCTGATATATATATATATATATATATATATATATTTTTTTTTTTTTGTAGAGACAGGGGTCTTACTATGTTGCCCAGTCTGGTATTAAACTTCTGGCCTCAAGTGATCCTACCTTTACCTCCCAAAGTGCTCTGATTACAGGACACAGCACAACACTCGGTCCAGATTCTTTCTTCTGAGTACTCCCTAAAAACACCCTGTTCATTGTGAATTTGAGACTTTTACAATATGTGAAATTTCTGCTTTTTCTATTTTCCTACTCCTGGCTCCACCATCCCACTTCTAATGGCATAAAACATAATGGTATGTAATTTTCAAAGCACTTGCAGAGACAATGTCTCATTTGTCCTTCAGTAACCCTGTGGGGAAAAGAGGGCAAGAGACCAACCCCAGTAAGTTTGAGGACTTGACCAAGATCACACAGCTAGGAAGGTAGAAGGCCTCCCAAGTAATACAGTACGTGGCCCTTCTTTAGGTTGAATGTGCTATAACCACATCCAATGTCCCCTAAGGTTTTCCGCAATGGCCCAGGTCACCACCATGGGCTTTCAAAAATGCCAGATCAGAGACGATGGAGAAGGTAGGTTCACTTACAGGTACACCTCCTCTTCTCACACAGGGACCACAAGAATGGAGAGTCTGGCTGGCGAACCCTGCGGGAGGCACTGGGCAGGCAGCTGAGGCTAGTCCCTGAGTTCTCCCCACTGGCTTCCTATTGCGGCAGGAAGGTCCTGGGGTGTGAGCAGCCAGCTGAAGCTGGAACGCCAGGTTGCGCAGATCTAGAATTCACCTTCTCCCCCCAGGTGACACCAGCAGGGAGCCCTCAGAGCTCAGGCTGGAACTGGAAGGACCTAAATCTGGCTGAGGGAGCCTGGGCATTGCAAAGGACTCATCCAAAGTCAGCACTGACCCAGCGGGAGGCCGGGCGGCTCACCCAGGGCTCTGCTGCCTCCTTGATGTACCTCACCCAGCCCTGGTGTGAGGCTAATGAACTTCAAAGATAATACACTTAAAAATACTCAAGATGAGAAAGAAAATGGGCATCCTCCTCAGCTGATGATGAAAGCCCTAAGTATCTAAAGCAACTAGCCTGTAGTCAACATAGTTCATGGCCACGGGCTGGCCTTTGATTTTTTGTGAGCCAAGTGAGAGTAACAAGGCTGACTAGATGGGTGTGTGGTAAGGAGCACGGAGAACACAGTTTCTAGTGAGACAGTCTAATATTAGCATCATATATCGGCCCTGCCCACACAGAGAGTGTCCTGGGCCTCTAGCCCATTCCATCCAGTGACACCAGACACACATGGACACTCACACGTAGCACACACATGCTCGCATACTAGGCAACGTGTCTTTTTTACCTGTCTGCTTCTGACACCAGGGCGATGCGGCCATAATCCCAGAATCTTCTTCTTATGAAGGAAAACACCAAGATTAAAAGCTAAAAGTAGAAAAGAAATCAAGTAAAAGCATATTGGATGGCTTCTACTTAGAAAAGACAGCTGTCTCAGGGGAAAAGCCCATCTTCCAGACTCAGCAGTGCTATTAAGAAAATCATTCAGGCCCCGAGAGGGCACTGCGCCCACAACGCGGCACAGCTTAGCGGCCCCAGGCTTTGCTCATCAACTTCACCAGCTCCTGTCGCCTGTGTTCCAACCTTCAAGGCTGTCAGCACTGAGGCCAAGCGGGCCCTTACCCCTCCTATTCCTGCACATCAGCGGAATCCTTTGCTCTCAAGGCAACACTACAAGGGCCTCGTCCCATCTCAGCGTGATCTTCCTTTAGCAGCTGCCACGCAGAAAAGCAGGTCTGAATTCACAGCAGTCCTAGAGACCAGCTCCCTTCTTCACTTTATATAGAATTTAATTTAATTTAACTTGTTTCTTTTTGAGACAGAGCCTCAAGCTGTCACCTTGGATAGGGTGCTGTGGCATCACAGCTCACAGCAACCTCCAATTCCTGGGCTCAAGTGAGTCTCCTGCCTCTGCCTCCCAAGTAGCTGGGACTATAGGCGCCCGCCACAACGCCCAGCCATTTTTTGGTTGCAACCGTCATTGTTTGTTTGGGACCCGGCTGGATTCGAATCTGCCAGTTCAGGTGTACATGGCTGGCGCCTTAGCCCATTGAGCCACAGGCGCAGAGCCTAATTTTATTTTTATTATTATTATTTTTAGGGATGGGGTTTTACTCTGTTACCCAGGCTGGAGTACAATAGCACAATTACAATTCACTGGAGCCTCAAAGTCTCCTGAGTTCAAGTAATCCTCCTGCCTCAGTTTCCCAAGTAGCTGGAACTATAGACATATGCTGCCATGCCCAGCTAATTTTTATATGTATTTTTAAAGACAGGAGTCTCACTATGTTGTCCAGGCTGGCCCCAGACTCCTGGCCTCAAGCAGTCCTCTTGCCTTTTGGGATTATAGGAATGAGTCACCATGCACAGACGAATTTTATTTTTAATTACAGAACCAAGGTAGCAAAGCCTCCCCAGGCTGAGCCAGAAATGGTCAGATTTTTACTTTGAGTTTGACTCCCAAAACAGAGCATGTTGGCGACAGTGCCCAATGAGGGCTCTGGACTGGCTTGGCCTCAGCAAGGTGGGAACCTCAGCTGGTCTATGTGCCCAAAAGAAACACAAGGGGTTGGACTAAAGGTCCCTGTAAACCCGTTTGCTGTAAATTCTAGGCTTGGCCCCCGTATCTCAGTGGTTAGGGTGCCGGCCACATACACCAGGGCTGGCAGGTTCAAACTCGGCCCAGGCCTGCTAAACAACAACAACAAAAAATAGCTGGGCGCTGTGGCAGGTGCCTGTAGTCCCCAGGTACTTGGGAGGCTAAGGTAAGAAAATCACTTAAGCCTAAGAGTTTGAGGTTTCTGTGAGCTGTGACGCCAAGGCACTTTACGGAGGGCGACACAGTGAGACTCTGTCTCAAAAAAAAAAAGTGGGACCACACCTATGGTGCATCTTACAAGGGTACATGAGAAATTTACTACGTGTAGAATATAAATGTCTAAACACAATAACTAAGAAAATGCCGTGAAGGCCGTTAACCAGTTTGATGAAAATATTTCAAATCAAATTGTATATAAAACCAGCACATTATACCCCATGATTGCATTAATGTACACAGTTATGATTTAATTTAAAAAAAATCTGTAAATTCTAGACTGTCCCCTGCCTCCCTACAGGTCCACCTTAGTAGGTGATCGGCTGAGTTCCTGCCTCTCTCCCTTCCATGAACAGCTACTGCCCTTTGAGGTCAGGGAGGTGGAGAAACACATGTTAATAATTGTACCTTCCAACCTACTCTGGTCAGAAACTGGGGTTTTGTTTATTTATTTAGGTTGCAGTTGTCATTGTTGTTTAGGAGGCCCAGGTCAGGCTCGAACCCGCCACCTTTAGCGTATGTGGTTGGCATCGTACTCACTGAGCTACAGGCGCCGAACTAGAAACTGGGGTTTTAAAGGTGGCTCACACCTGTAATCTAGCACTCTGGGAGGCCGAGGCGGGTGAATTGCCTGCGCTCACACGGTTCAAGACCAGCCTGAGTCAAAGCAAGATCCCCATCTCTTCCTGTGGCTCAAGGAGTAGGGCGCTGGCCCCATATGCCAGGGGTGGTGGGTTCAAGCCTGGCCCTGGCTAAAAACTGAAAAAAAAAAAAAAAAAAAAACAAATTGCCGGGCGTTGTGGTAGGCACCTGTAGTCCCAGCTACTTGAGAGTCTGAGACATAAGGATTGCTGAAGCCCAAGAGTTGGAAGTTGCTGTGAGCTGTGACGCCAGGGCACTCTACCACAGGCTACAAAGTGAGACTGTGTCCAAAAATAAACAAACAAATATAAATAAAAGTGGGTTTTATTTTTCTGAATCCAGAGGACCCAAACCCCAGAGGCACTGAGTTCCGGTGGCATATTCTCAGGATGAATCACGAAGCTGTTGATTTATTTTCAAAGGCACATGAGTCATGTAGTAGGAAAAATACAAAGCTTGCTCAGGAGGTACCTGCCCTTAGTGTCCACAGCAGCTGCTGTTTGGAGTGTGTAGTGTGGGCATCTCCCACACATCTATGCTTTCCAGAACCCCCCTCCTGGACCCCCTATAACTTTCTGCAATAAAAATACACCCCCGTACTCCTACCTCCTCCTTCCTCTAACCAAGGCTGGCATATATGACAGTACTCTTGACCTACAAATGGGTTTTAGCTCCAAGAAATGGATTATGTGGTACTTAGCACTTCTTCATGAAAGCAAAGCAGGTATCATACAGGTTCCCACATTAGTCCACAAAGAACCAACAATGTAACAGAAGTCTAATCATAGGCAGGAAGAACAGAAGGAGAAAACTCTCCTCCCTGTCCATAAACATGTTTGGTGCCAGCAAACTTGTCTAGTACTGTCCCTTCCCACCTCCCAGGGCTCTTTCCCCCAGGGGCTGACGCCCTCGCGCTACCCAACTGCCCCTTCTCGGGTTCCCCACCCAGGCCTAGTCTCCAGCCCTAAGCTGTCCAAGCCCCCGTCTGTCCCTCTTCGTTCAGAGACAGCATCCAGAAGGACTGGCCATCCCACGGCCATTTGTAAAGAGAAGATGCACCTTAATCCCAATAAATCTCGACTAGCCAATGTTGAATCTGTATGGGAAAGAACAATGACATGTTTCAAGTTGGGGGCCTGGTAGCATGGGAGTTAATCACCTCCTGAGGTCTGCGCTGAGAATCAGCTTCTGATCTTTAAAAACGCTAGGGATCCCAGAGGGAAACTGAGGATGACACTTCAGAATTACAACTGCTCTGATTCTAGGCCATACTCTCCATTCCCGTGTCTCATCCCCATGAGACTGACCTCTCCCAAGGGGTCTTCAAGACACGACAGGCTGACAGCTCTACAAGAACGGTAACAGTCCAAGGCACAGCTATGTGTGCCCTGTACATGCGTGGCCTTGTCTAATAGTCTCTGAAATTCTGTGAGGTAGGAATTATCTCCATTTTCCACATAGACTACGTAACATGCCCAAGGTCACAGCGCTGATAAGCAGCAGAGTTAGGCCAAACCAGGTATGGCTGACTCCTCACCTGAGTTCCCAAAAGGCCCCGGGTAAGGAATGTAAGCAAATAACTAGAGGGGCACAGGTGGGGGAAGCGGACATGATTCATGAGAGTTCTCACCAGAAAGCAGCTGACATCTATAAGCAGGACAGTAGGAATGCCACCAAAGTTGACTCCCTGGAGCACGGTGCTGTTTTTGGCCGAGTTGTAGCAGTAAGAATCATTGGCCTGGTCCCCGAGGCCCAGCTGCTCACGGATGGACACTGCCTTGGGCTGCCACAGCTCCAGGAATGGGGAGGTGGTCATCATGCTTGTCCTCCCTGGAGAACAGGACAACACAGACGGTCAGGACTCAAATTCTCCTACTGTTTTCCCAGCCAGTGCTGGCAGAGCCAGAGGCAGAGGTGTGTCCCCCAGGGACTTGTGGGGCATAGGGGAAGGCAGCAAGGAATTGGGGCAGATGAGATGCTGGACCCCTCGTGCCTGGCAGTGTCCACAGAGAATGGTTCCATTGTGAGAACAGTCCGAGAGTGTCAGATGGTTACAGCGGATGCCTCCCCTAGGACACAGCAGGCAGACTCCCCAAAGGAGGTGAGCCTGGAGAAATGGGGGGACAGAAGCTGCTGAGGTAGCTAACTTAAGAAATCCTAACACTCTGGAAGGCTGAGGTGGG
>CAUYRH010033937.1:0-13173 GCA_963574655.1 Perodicticus potto | reverse complement strand
GATTCTTGTATGCAGCAGATATCTGGCCTTAGTTTTTGTATCCAGTCAGCCAACCTATGCCTCTTTAGAGGACAATTTAAACCATTCACATTAATTGAAAGTAATCATAAGTCTTTAGAAAGTCCAGGGGACATTTTTAGTTTTTTCATCACTGTGGAAGATGAAAGTTGATAAATAGTTTCTGGGTGAGTTTACCTTTGTGGTGGAGGTTTGCGCTGGTCATTGTGGAGGATAGGTCTGAGAATATCCTGGAGAGCTGGTTTAGTTATAGCAAATTTTTTCAGCATGTGGATGTTGTTGAAGTATTAATTTCTCCATTGTAAATGAAACTCAGTTTAGCTGGATACAATATCCGGGGTTGAAAGTTCTTTTGTTTTAGGAGATTGAAAATCGATGACCATTCTCTTCTAACTCGAAAGGTTTGATCAGAGAGATCTTCAGTTATTCTAATATTCTTCCCCTTGTAGGTAATGGATTTCTTACATCTGGCTGCTTTCAGAATTTTCTCCTTCATATTAACTTTCGTCAACTTAATTATGATGTGCCTGGAGGATGTCTTATTTGGGTTGGGTCGTGCTGGTATTCTGAAACTGTCTGCTATCTGAATTTCAGAATCTCTTGGCATGTCTGGAAATTTCTCTTTCATAAACTCATAAAGAGAGGACTCTGTGCCTTGTGATGCCACTGCATCATTTTCAGGTATCCTTATAAGGCAAATATTTGTTTTCTTTGAGTTATCCCAGAGCTGTCTGAGAGAATGATCTGTTTTTGCCTTCCATTTCTCTTCTTCTTTGGAAGTTTGGGACCATTCAAAAGCTTTGTCTTCCACGTCAGAAATCCTTTCTTCTGCTTGCTTCATTCTGTTGCTGAGGGATTCTACTGTATTTCTCAGATCTTTGAGGGCTACAACTTCTTGTCTCAATGTGTCATAATCTTTGGTCATTTTGTCTTTGAATTCATTCAGTTCTTGAGACATCTTTTGGGTCATCTTTTGGATTGCTGCTTGAAATTCTTGTTCCATCTTTTCCTCCACTGCGCTGATCTTAATTGCTATCCAGACTCTGAATTCAACTTCTGACATCTCAGCCATTTGCTTATGCAAGGGATCTTGTGCTGTATCTACCTTGTCTTTCCTTGGGGGAGTTGGTTCTCTGATTATTCATATTGCCAGAGTTTTTCTGTTGATTCCGCTTCATGATTATTTTTCACTGTTGCCTATGACTGTCCTCAGAGTTGGGGAGGTGTCTCTCCCAGATCAGACCCTGGCAGAATCACTCTGTTGTTACTGGATCTTTGTAGGGAATGACCCTGTGTCTCTAATGATTTCTTAAACCCTGCAGGGTGGAGAGCTTAAATCCTCCTCAGCCTCCTTAGAAGACACTTTAAATTGCTAACTTGGGCTAAGCAGAAGCTTTCCCAGGAAAGCGCTTGTGGCTGGGATCACTCCTTAAGTGGCTATCCACTTACCCAGTGTGCCAAAACCTGTCTCACCCTATACCCCTAAGGGCTAAGACTGCAAGGCGTCTCAGTCCCTACCTTTAGGCTGCTCAGTCACTAGATTATTTGCTCCCGACCAATGTTTGTTCTGTGACCCTGAGGGTGGAGCTTGCCAGGGCAGTTCTCCCACAATGGCTCCACACAGCCCACAACCAAACACTGGTAGCTCCATCTGGCTTGGTGGCCCAGTCTGGGGCCCCAGACAATACTCAAAGACCCCTGCACTCTTGCCCAAGTTCTCCCAAGGCAGTTCAACCAAGTGCCAAGTCCAAAATAAAACCAAACAGCTCACAGGCAAGGCCTTTCCAGCCTGCAGTCCCACTGTTGCCCCACCCACAGCTGCCGACAGGATTAGACCGAATAAACACACACAACCACTTGCCCAATCTCCGCCACTTTTGCCTTCCTCAGGGTGTCCAGAAGTCTCATGCTGTCTCCCTGCGTCCCCAAAGAGAAGTTTTTGGGCAGATCCTGCCTTCCAGAGATGCCTGAAGTCCTGTCTCCCCAGTCTCTCCGTGCCCAGTTGCAAGGAAGCTGACACTCAGCTGCCATCTTGTTCCACCCTCAATTGTATGCCCTTTTAAAGGCATTTAATCATACCACAGGTCTGGTTATATTGTGCTAAATTGTGCATAGCTGTGTCTAAGTGCCCAAATACCTCATTTTTTTAATTGTTCATTTCATGTGTTTTCTTAACACTAAGAATTTAGAAGTTTAAACAAATGTTGTATGCAATTAGTATAGGTTGAAATATTTCTATCTGTATTTGGTGAAAAGATACAACTTTATTTTTAAATACCTTAATTTATCAAATCTCCTTCTTTTCTCATAGTTGAATAGTATTCTATGTTATACATATGCCACAGTTTATTAATCCATTTGTGTATTGAAAAGCACTTGGGTTGTTTCTGCTGATACATTACACAGATATATGTTACACTCCCTGGGTGAGAACACAACTACAATGCAATCTTTTACCTTACAAAAGCAAAGTATGTTATCAAATTGTATGTACCCCTCATATTAACTATTAACCTGAAATTTAAAAAGATACATAAATCACACTGATGGAAAAAATAAATTAATTTCTTCTAATCAATACTATAAAAGTAAATACCTGTTAAAGTTTATAATACTAAAGGAAGTATGGATTCACTTTCTCTTCTAACAGAAGAGCAAAAAGCAAAACAAAATAAAAACCAAAAGTGTTTTTGTCATTGGCAATTACAGATGATCTCACAGCAGAAAATGACTGGGTGATTGTTTTGTCAGTTTGGAGATCACACACAGAATTATAGCATTTGGTTCATTTCACTCCATGCCTTGAGTTGACAGAACAAGCAATTTGGGGGAAGATTTTGGTTTTGAAATACACAGCAAAATTCCATCGGGATTAATATCTCTAAAAAAAATCAATACCTTTAAAAAATGCATAATGATTGGAATTTTGCACCCTTAATGATAAACTCTACAGTTCTCAATGCTTTCTCATTGTGAATGACAAAGTAGTTATAAACTTGTCTCGGGATTTTCATTGTTTTCTTCAAAGTACAGATTGATTTCTCACATAGGGATTTCACTGACTGCCTGACCTGAAAGTGGCTCATTGATTATGATGTGTCTTTTTGTGCTTCTTTTAGTAATTGTTTGCCAGAGAATTTGTCTTAAATGTTAAATTCTAAAAAATGTGTTTGGGATCAGAAAACTTCAGTAAGAAACTCAAGAATCAAAGACATAGTATTTAGTGACATACTGATAATCTTGGAGAAATAACACTGTGACTGGCAATTCCCATGAAAACCCTTATAATTTAAAAGGGCCTTATTGTCAAAGACATTCATACTTCTAATAGCACTCCAAAATTATTAATTGTTATCTAAACTATGTAGACCATTAGTGTGCTTATTAATGAAGAAAAGAAAATCATCATAAATACTCTTGGAAAATCAGCTTTAACTAAGAAGCAAAAGGGAAACTTGTGATCTCCACTTGCAAATTTTCTTCCACGTCTAAATTTAAATCCAGAGCTCACAAACTTAAATGCCTGAAAGAATTCTACTGTCATCATATATAGGTAAAGAGAGAAGGATATTAGGCAACAAATATGTAAATGAATGCCGTGGATAACATCTGTCTGATTTCGCTGCTGTTTATAACCCCAACAGGTTACACTTAGGTTTAGAATAGTTTGCCTAATCTAGTTTAGACCAGACCTTCCTTTTGTATAAGCTGTAGCATGTATAGCCTCTATCTGCCATCTCCAACACAGAGATGTGCCCGTACATCCTGCACACCTCCAAATGGATCTTTTAGACAACTGAACTGATTGCATTATTTTCCTGTTTAAAATGTTCTTTGTCTTCCCTTTGTTACTCAGTGCAAACATACCACTTTCCAATGTGGTCTTCTACCCGCTTGCCTCACTGTAACAGCCTGTACTTTGTTCATACTGAATGTCTCACTGTGACTTTTCAGTCCTTAACATTTCTCAAGAACAGCAGCTGTCCTGTAATAGTATTCATTCCCCAAAATTTGCTTAGTTTGTGAGTCCTTTCTTTAAAATTAGTTACTTTTCACGCAAGATCTTAGTTCTCTCTGTACCCAAACAACTTCTCATTATTGTAATGCAATTTGCAAGATACATGTGTGCTGTTACTAATTGACTTTCAAGGCAAAGAAAAATGCTTATTCATCTCTGCCTCAAAACCTAATAATATCTAGTACTCAAGAGGCTTTCTACTGTTGTGTGTGTGTGTGTGAGAGAGAGAGAAAGAGAGAAAGAGAGAAAAAGATTGAATTTTAGAAATGAATGAATAAGCTAGCAATAGGTAAAATTTTAATTATTCCAATATATTATAAGGCATATATTTCAAAGCATGATAAATGTTTCCCACAATTTTTCAGATAGTGATTTTTTTTTAAAACAAATGTAAAAATACAATTGCAAACACCAAATGCACTGGACATTTTCAAAAAAATGCTTCATCCAGTTTTATATTTCTTGAGAGGTTAATCTGTATACCATCTATATATTTACCATTGATATTTAGCCTTGACATAGATTCCTTCAATATCTGTGGTTCTCTTATGATTTGCTGCCTTTCTGTAGAGCTTTCACCTGCTTTTCATTCAAGCAACAGAGTAACTGTCCTTGAAATTTGAATGTTTTTGAAGCAACTGAGAGTGTCTATCTATCTGCTTCTGAGATAACAGATTTTCTATGACATTGTGCACCTGGGTCTCAATTAGACCTCATAAAACAAAATGAAAAATCATAGTACACTTCCATTTGGCATGTGCTTATTTGTATGTCTGTGTATGTGTGTGTTTAAATAGGTGATTTAAACATGGAAGATGTACTCTATTCTGTAAAGAATATATATTATTATTTGTGTCTCTACAAAATCTGTTATCTTTTGCTAGACATAGAATGTTTCTCGTGCTGTCTATGTGATTACTTTGTTCTATCATATTAATATTCTTTTCATCAGTCTTCCATTAAAATTGATTTTCAAAACTAATAAAAGAAAATATAGTCATTACCTACTTTTTTGAATAAAGGCAATGTAGGGTATAGTTTAAGGCTTGTTTTAAAAAATAGATTTTGGTATGTTTTTCTGATTCCTTTAAAGGCATTACCTGTACTTGTGTTACAGCACACTACTTTTTCTAAGAAATGTTTTGTAATTTTTATTTTATATATTAGTTTTTCTCTGTCCTCTTCCTTTTTTTGTAAACTAAAAAGTTCTAAAACTATTCTCTTATTTCAGTGTTCATCTGAGAATTCAGGCTGTGAATTCAGCCTTTGATGTTGGAGATAGTTTGAATAACACTTCTGTGAATTATCTCTATCTTGATTAAAATAGTTAATATTTCTGAACTACAGGGAAATAGGAATAATGCTGGAATGGGAAGGGTTTTAATAGGGTTGGGAAATTTAAATAAGATAATGCATATAAAACAAGTTGCAAATTTTCCAGAATGTAATATGCATTCAATATATGTTAGGTGTTTGATCACGGTAAGGATCAAAGTCCACTTACACTATAACATTTTCAATCTTGCTTCCCCCGTAATGTTTCACACTGTAATCATTGCTGTCTGTAATGACGCTCATGCATTAGTCCATTCAATAAGATCGTCTAGAATGTACCAGGCACTGTTCTAGTGGATGGAGATACAGCAATGTATAAACAAAAATCGCCGTCCTTTTGAAGCCTGCCTTTGAATTAGGGGGTAGGGACAACACACAAGTAAATATGTGAATTATGTTGTACCTTACGTGATGATGGTGAGTACCATGGAGAAAGATAAAGCAGAAATGAAGTACAGATAACTAGGAAGCAATGGTGTTTTAAATGGCCAGAGAAGCACTAATAAGAAGACAATATCTAATTGAAGACAAGAAGGGGTGTGGTAAGACATGCCAATATCTTCGGAAAGAGCATTTCAGGTATAGAACAAATGCTTACTAAGTGTGTCAATTAGAATAAAGACAGAGGGTTGTAGGAGTTAGAGTGTGGCTAGAGATCAGTTCTACTGTCATGACATAGGCCATACTTTGCTTTTCCTAAGGTCAGTAGAGGTCTTGAGCCTTTTAGTAATCATACCCTTTTCAGTTTAGAATTGCCGTATCTGTCTGTTCATAGTAACCACAGGGCAAATGTGCTCAGAAGGCACACAAGTGAACACCTGACTTCCACACCTGTTATTCCCTGTCCTTGTTGTGTAAAAGCAGCTCTGCTTCCTGCTGACTGGAGTCTCTGCTTCCTGGCTGGTCCCTCGTGAGGTTTCCTAACAAGAGTGTTTTCCCTTTGGACAGTGGAATCCCCAGAAATAGAGGGCCCCGCATGATGGGGCCAGGAAGAACAAGATCCTTCAGAGGGAATTTAGAAGGGCTGATAAGTAGGGTCACTCCTTCTTTCATTTTTTACCGGAAGGATTTGTGTATCTTCCTACTGTGGATAAAGCATGATCTGTGTAGCATACCATGATATGGATATGCTATGTCCTGAAGAAAAACGAATCATCTTTTTAAGGTGCTTCCTTCAGCTACACCTTTGAAAGACATACACATGTGCTTTGAAAGACAGCACTGTATGAAGCTAGCTGCTCCTGGATGGTGTGGCACAAGTTTTGATGAGTGGATCCTTGGGACATGGGGTCACACTCACACCACCTTCACTGTAGAGTGAGTCCCCTGGTCAGATGTTATGCCGTGTGGTATTCCAGGCCTGTGTGTTAGGCATTTCATGGCTTATGCTCTGCAAAGAGAAAAAGAAAACCCAACCCATAATAAATATCTTTCCCTGTGAGGACAAAGCATTGGCTCTTTCAGAACTGAAGGGAACTGACCTGAAGCTTAGTGTTTCTTTGTTGTTCACAGTTTGGACAATCAGAGGTAAAAGTTGGTAGATATACCTAAGTACGTAGAGTCCATAATCTTGGTGTTCCTATGTATTCTTTGTCTCTGCCACTATGGCCCAGCCTGGGCTTGATCCCAGATGTATTATTTCCATTTTGTGATGGAATGAAGTCTACTAACCTTATGACCTGTTAGGTCTGAAAACAGCCAACTCATAATGAGTAGTTATGGACATGCATTCACTTGGAGTCACATTGCTCAAACATTTCATTTTTATCAGTTCCCAACAGTACGCCAAGTGTAGCTTCTCAGTTTATCAAGATATATAATTATCTTCTCTAGAGACTTGGCTTTGCTCCAGAATTCCAGTGACTTGCCTCTGATTCATATGAACTTGCCTTCCTCCAAATTGCATCTTTCCTCATTACTGACATCTTCAACACCATGATGTCTTCCAGAACACACAATGCAAACTGCAGGGCTGACTCTGCCAAGACATTCACCTACCACAGCATTCTTCCCTGCTCCAAACCCTACTCAATGTTGGCAGCTTTATTTTCATCCAACATTTGGGCCAGAGCAAAGATTCTAGCTGTGAAATATTTTGGCTTCAGAGCCTAAATAAACCTACCAGACACAATGCTTCATTCTTTGGGATGGAGAATGCAATGTCTTTTTATTTGTGGAGAAACTCAGCATGCCTCTGGCCCCTTGATTCCTGAAAATTTCACTGAATTAAAACTTCCCAGAGTTTTATTCACCCCCCTACACTCTGGAGTACATGTGTTTTGTGACAATTTCTATCACTAGCTATCTCGTACTCATCCTGTCCAATAAACATGATGTCTATCAATGTATAGGTGAGTGAGATATTTTGAGGAATATTCAAGTGTTCATTGCTCAAGTCTCTTCAGTCTATATATGACAGGGAGTGGAAGAGTTGACATAGCCCTAAGGCCAAAACATAAATATAAACTGTTGTCTCTTCTCTATAAATGGCAACCATTTCTTATCTTTTTTCCTAATTGTAATGATACAAACACATTTACCAAGTTAATGGCTGCAAATCATATGCATGAGGCTTTAATAATTACCTCTAGCAATAACTCCACATCCAGGACAGCAGGTACCATCAGTGCTATGTCTTTATTAAATCCGATTTATTCTGCAGCCATTCTCTGAAACCATCCCATTTCTTCAGGTGCAGGACTGGTGAATTAAATAGAGATATAACATGGGACATCAACCAAATGATCTTAGTTTCTTTTTTTTTTTTTAATTAAATCATAGCTGTGTACATTAATGCAATCATGGGGTACAATGTGCTGGTTTTATATGCAATCTGAAATATTTTCATCAAAATGGTTAACAGCCTTTAAAGCATCCTCTTAGTTATTGTGTTAAGACATTTATATTCTAGATTTATTATATTGGTTTTTATTTACTCTCTTAGATGAAGGTGAAGGAATGGAGAATGGACAGTTTCAGAGGTTTCCATTTGGTCTTTCCTGATATGATAGCTTTTACTTTAGAAGCTAGAACATCATATGGCAAGCATAACAAATATTCCCTCAGGGACTGGAGGAATGACTATTGGGTTGCATTCCCAGGCCCAGTAGGGCACAATATGAGTAGGAATCTATCCAAGGGTCCACTCCTTATTTACTTCTCATAAATTTCTACTCTAACAGGGGGATTATGATGAAACTTTGGGACTTCAGGTATCAAAATCAGTTCAGAGCTTTCATCTAATAGTCATCAAAAGTTTGTATATTTCCTTTAACAAGAATTCCTGAGTAAATGGGCATATATTCATGCCTTTGGAGAGTTATTAATTTATATCTTTACCTTGATGTTTCTGTGTCATTCTTCCTCAAGAGTTTCAGCTATAGATTTCAAAACTACAGATTTGAAAATTGCCTCAGGTCTGGGAACTGAACAAGAGATGGTAAGTTTTATTATGATAACTGCTTCTTTCAGCCTCCTACTTGCTCCTCCATTCTTGCTTAATTTGATTTTTTTTCCACCTTTCTTGGCTGCCACTGTCTATTTTGCAGAATCTAGGGCCCTTGTGGTTTGTTAATGACCTGCAAAACTCCGTATAAGTCAAGTTCTCTCCTCTGCTGCTCTAAACTTAGTGGTGGGGTTGTTACAGTAATTGTTGCTTCTCGGCTTCTTAAGTTTAAGCACTGCCTCTGACATCTATTATTCATGGCCCCATCATCCTATGAAAGTTAAGGACAGCAGCTCCCTGACCTTCTCTCCCCATCTTCCCTAGACCACAAAGGAGATCCATCAAGGAATTTCTTAGTGATCTTGACTCCTCTCTCTCTAGGACTAATATTGATCAAACACTCTTCAAATCCAGAGTCTGGAGAGGTTCCCTGGCTGCTGTTCATAAATGCCAACTAACTCTTGCAATCTTTTCTTGTATACAGTCTTTACTCTCCCTTAATAGACTCAGCCCGTTATCACCAAGGTTTTGCTGGATTTGAGACTAGTCACCAATTCTGCAGCGAGGAATGAAGGTAGAAGGACACGCAAGATGTCATGGGAGAGGCTCCTGCAGCATATTCCAACACAGTGAAGTTGTAGCTCTTACCAGTCCCTCCTTTACTAGCCTAGGGATTTTGAATAGGTGAATAATTTCTATACAGATATGTACCAAACCATATTTAGCAGCTCCAGTTTTTTCTACCAAGGCATTGATCTTTTTATAGCACATTGATTTAGTAATCAAACACCTTTGAAGCTCTGTGACTTCATCAATTAGCTCTTCAGTTGCATATTTCACTGTGTCTGTTCTTCCACTACAATTCATTAGAACCTCTATCACAAAGGCTCTCTGTCTCTCCAACTTAGCCATTCACTGGTTGTCAATAGCCCTCAATCTCCCATTTTTCCCTCTGCAGGTCAGCAATACCATTTAGCAGTATCCAGTCAACTCCACTATCTTTGTAGATTCTCCCCCCCGAATATTTTTTCAATGCCTACATAATTTCACTTGCCAGGGCACATTTCTTCACTGGGAATTTTTTCTTTATTCTTTCCTCTCCTTTTTCTTTTCTTTTGTTATTATAAGCAAAATAGTTAGCAATTATGCCACCATTTTATACCAGGGATTATCTTGCCCATTTGGCAAACAGTATGACATTCTCTTCCCCTGTTGAGTGATGAATGAGTCAGTTCTAATCTCCATTTTATTGCCTGTTTCCTCAGATCACCCTACTTCTTGTACCACTTATATTAGCCTAGGTTTATCAAGAAGTAGGCATTAAAATGGGCTTAAACATACTTTTATTATGGAACATACCTTTGTGAGAGAAATGGAGAGGAGTTGGGGAAAAATGGGAGATATAAGTCTGTGTCCTGTTATATAGGAAGGTTGGATGGAAGCATCACAGTTTACCTTTCAATCTTAGAGGGTTAAGCAAGACAACTGGGGAGTCCTGGGAAAAAAACTGGCTGCCAGAAAAGTCTCATGTCTTTAGGAGTGAGCCTTTTGAGGACCCCTGTATGTGCTCTGTTATGAGCTAGGATCGGCCATTAAGCATGGCCTCGGTAAAGATGTGGCAGGTGCAGAGTGTAGGGATTGATTCATTTGGCCAGCTGGTGGTCTCAAAGGTGCATCCCCATGTCTGCCACTTTAGGTGAATCAAATATTGTCTATTGATCCCAGGGTAGAAGAGGCCAGGTAACAAACTCAAGTAACTATAGGAGTGAGGCACTGATATCAATGAACAGAGTAGGAAGCCATGCGAATGGAAAGAAGCACTGCTCAAGCTTGAAAATAACTTGCCTCAGTGTTGAAAAAACAACATCATTTGGTGATGTGAGGGAACGATGTTACATTGAACACTCAAAGTCTAGTATTGCCAGATATTCTGTTTTTTCATTTTTAAAGAAGCTAGAAATGTAGATATTTATGTCATGTATGAATTTGGAATAATGAATTAATTTTTAAAAACCTGTTGAACTAACAAAGTGCATCAAGTCAATTTGGGTCTAAAGACTAGATTTTGGGGCAGCACCTGTGGCTCAAAGGAGTAGAGTACTGGCCCCATATGCTGGAGGTGGCACGTTCAAATCCAGCCCCAGCCAAAAACTGCCGGAAAAAAAGAATTGATTTTGTGCATCTTCATTTATCTTCTGCTGTTCTCACCTTCTTCCTCTCTGTGTGAATACACACAGGGAATGTTAAAACACAGATAATACACCCTGCGCTTCTGAATGTGAGATTTGACAAATCCATCCCCTGTCCTTCCTTCTCTATGCCTCTTGGTAATTGAATTCTTCTTGGCTTTGCTGCACAAAGAAAAAGGATTAAGATAGCCAGTCAGGAAAATTCTTTCTCCTTGTGCTATTCCAATCTCATGGTCTTTGCTATGGATGCATCAAACCCTTTCCTACCAGATGCCTGTGATACACTTGCATCTACTGCAGCCACTGCCTATCCATCACCATTTCAAACTCTAAAACTAACAGTGTCACTTCACTCTTTTCTTTAGACAGAATACCTTCCACACATAGGTACCTGTCACTTGCTGGTACTCTTCTTATTTTATAGGTTGGAAAACTAAGACAATAAAAGTTCCTGGAATTATTTTTCCTTGCTATAGAACCTCAGCATCAAAATTTTCCTAAAACTAGGGTGGGTTGAAAGATGAGTTTTGCTGCACTTTCCCAGTGAGAGGATATGCAGTTTTCATCTAAATCTGAAAGATGTCCTTGACCCAGATGATGTATATTCAACTTTGTGTTCTTTAGGTATTTTTATTTTTAATTTTTGATTCAGGACCTCCTCTGTCAAGGAAATGTAGTTGATTCCAAGCACCCTTAGAGCATTTTTCTGTGCTATTTCAGAGACTTACTTATGCACCAATAATAGAAATTTAAGGAAGTACATTATCTTCCCCATACCCACCTCAACACTGCGACTATTACTCCCTTAGAATTAGTCCTATGAAATATGTAAGTACGTCATCCCACCAATTTGCTGAAGTGTTCATCCTCATAAAAAGCATTTGGAGAGATGAGGCCCCATACATGGACATTGTTTTCAACCTCTTGCACCCCCAGTCTCCATTCTTATTCATTCTTAATGCTAAAACCAGTTGAATGTAAGACATAAGAGTAGTTATTTTTGCAGCATGTGTAGATATGGATGACTTATTCATCCATTTCCTTTTTAAAAACAATGCCATGAAGCTGAAACTTATGATAAGAATCATATTCAGGATGTCATTTAGTGCTTACTAAAGGTGGTCTTTCATGAAGGTAACAGGATAAATATTGCTTGGGAACAAAGAAGAGTTATTGCTACCCTTCAGAAACTACTTGTTTTTATCATAAGATATCAAGAATACAAAGGAGGTGAAAGATCTCTATACAAACAACTATGAAACGCTAAGAAAAGAAATAGCTGAAGATGTTAACAAATGGAAAAACATATCATGCTCATGGCTGTGAAGAATCAACATTGTTAAAATGTCCATACTACCCAAAGCATTTACAGATTTAATGCAATCCCTATTAAAGCACCATTGTCATACTTTTAAAAACTTGAAAAAATAGTACTTTGTTTTATATGGAATCAGAAAAAACCTCGACTAGCCAATACATTACTCAGAAATAAGAACAAATCAGGAGGTATCACATTACCAGACTTCAGGCTATACTATAAATCTATAGTGATGAAAACAGCATGGTACTGGCACAAAAACAGAGCGGTAGATTTATGGAACAGAATAGAGAACAAGGAGATGAACCCTGCTACTTATCACCATTTGATCTTCAACAAGCCTAACAAAAATATTCAGTGGGGGAAAGACTCCCTATTTAACAAACGGTGCTGGATGAACGTGATGGCCACCTGTAGAAGACTGAAACTGGACCCCCGCATTTCACCATTAACAAAAATTGATTCTCACTGGATAAAAGATTTAAACTTAAGACATGAAATGATAAAAATATTAGAAGAGAGTGCAGGGAAAACACTTGAAGAAATTGACCTGGGAGAATATTTTATGAGGAGGACCCCCTGGGCAATTGAAACAACACCAAAAATACATTACTGGGATCTGATCAAACTAAAAAGCTTTTGCACAGCCAAGAGCACAATAAGTAATGCAAATAGACAACCTTCAGAATGGGAGAAGATTTGTGCATGTTATGCTTCTGACAAAGGTCTGATAACTAGAATCTACAGAGAACTCAAACTAATCAATAAGAAAAGAATAAATAACCCTATTTCTATGTGGGCAAGAGACTTGAACAGAAACTTCTCTGATAAAGACAGCTGTTTGGCCTAC
>CAUYRH010033934.1:0-17553 GCA_963574655.1 Perodicticus potto | reverse complement strand
GCTGTGGCATCACAGCTCACAGCAATCTCCAATTCCTGGGCTCAAGCGAGTCTCTTGCCTCCGCCTCCCAAGTAGCTGGGACTACAGGCGCCCGCCACAACGCCCGGCCATTTTTTGGTTGCAGCCGTCATTGTTGTTTGGCAGGCCCGGGCTGGATTCGAACCCACCAGCTTAGGTGTACGTGGCTGGCGCCTTAGCCTGCTGAGCCACAGGCGCTGAGCCCGCTTTTTATTTTCTTAATATGGCTACTAGAAAATTTCAGTTATATTAAGTGCCTCACATTATATTTCTGTTGGACAGAGCTGCTTTCAAGAAACATGCAGAACCTTTGAGGGGACAGTAAATATGCATTAGGAGACAAGGGCTTTGAATAACTTCGCCCATTATAGTTTCTTGTTGCCTTTCTTTTCACATATTGGTCATTTTCCAGGAGTCTTTAGTAGAGGCGAAAAAGCTGTGAAATAAAATCAACACAGTACTCCCATAGGGTGGTAGGAGTAAAATAATAGTTTCTTTAACCATTCTTGCTTTTTGTAGTTGCTGCCTTCATATGAAGCTATCCCTAAAAGAGAAAGATTTTATTACAGCAATTATAACTTTCCTTGGGGTGGTGCCTGTGGCTCAAGGAGTAGGGCGCCAGCTTCATATACAGGAGGTGGCGGGTTCAAACCTGGCCCCAGCTAAAAACTGCAAAAAAAAAAAAAAAAAAAACAACAAAACTTTACTTGGGGGTTTTAATTTTTTGTATGGAGCAACAAAGCCATAGACCCTGAAGACTAGCTTGACTAACCCTTTGAAAAAGGTATCTAGATAAAAACAAGCATGGAAAAGAAAGAATAAAAGATTACTGGTGCTCCTGGAGAAATCTAGAAAAGAAGCATGAAAGTTAGTTTAAGGAAGATTTTCGGGGGTGAAATTTTAAAGTCATCAATGTGAGTCCTGGATCTAATTACAATGTAATCCCCTTGGCACACATTGCATATGTATTCGTTGAACATTTGGACGTTATACCTGATCCCACATAGACTCTCCTCTGTATCTCAGATGACTGATTTGTTAGCTAGGGTGGTGCTGTCCAGTACAGAACCAATGGTCATGTGTATTATGGCTAGGGAGCAGTTGAAACGTGGCTGTGACTGATCTGACTCTCAAAAATTTATTTATTTATTTATTTACAAGACAGAGTCTTACTCTTTTGCCGAGGCTAGAGTGTCACGGTGTCCTGTCCTAATTCACAGCAACCTCAAACTCCTGGGTTCAGGCGATCCTCTTGCCTTAGTTTCCTAAGTAACTAGGACTACAGGCATTTGCCATGACGCCCAGCTAACTTTTCTTTTTGTCTTTTTTTTTTTTTTTTTTTGAGACAGTCTCAATCTGTTGTCCTCAGCAGAGTGCTATGGTGTCACAACTCACAGCAACCTCCAGTTCTTGGGCTTAGGTGATTCTCTTGCCTCAGCCTCCCGAATACCTGGGACTACAGGCGCCCGCCACAACACCCAGTTAGTTTTGGTTGCAGTTTGGCTGGGCCAGGTTCGAACCCGCCACCCTTGGTATATTGTGCCAGTGCCCTACTCACAGAGCCACAGGTGCTGCCCCTTTTTTTTTTTTTTTAATTTGAGATTAATGTGAGGGTACAAGTAATTAGGTTACATGTTTGCATTTGTTAGGTAGAGTGAGTCCCTGTTGTAGTTGTGTCCCACACCCAGAAGCCTTGTGCCATATGCCCTTACATTGTGCCCAGTAAGTGGGAGCACACCAATATCCCTCCCTCCTCTCCCTTCCTCTCTCATTTCCCCTTCCCCCATCTTGAATCAAGTTTTTCTCTTGTTTGGGCCTGTATTAGATCATCTATGGGCTTCATATAAGTATTGAATACGTTGGATACATGCTTCTCCATTCTTGTGATACTTTACTAAGAAGAATGTGTTTCATCTCCATCCAGGTTAATACAAAAGGTGTAAAGTTTTGGGTGGTACCTGTGGCTCAAAGGAGTAAGGTGCTGGCCCCATATGCTGGAGGTGGCGGGTTCAAACCCAGCCCCAGCCAAAAACTGCAAAAAAAACCAACAACAAAAGGTGTAAAGTCTCCATCTTTCTTATGGCTGAATAGTAGTCCATGGTATACATATACCACTGTTATTAATCGATTTCTGGGTTGATGGATTCTTTTTAGGTTGCCTCCACATCTTGGTGATTGTAAATTGAGTTGTGATAAACAATCTAGTGTAAATGTCCTTATAATAAAGTAATTTTTCCTGGGTAGATGCTTAATAATGGAATTGAGGGAACAAATGGGAGATCTAATTTGAGTTATTTGAGGATTCTCCATACTTCTTTCCTAACAGGCTGTGTTAGTTTGCAGTCTAACAAAACAGTGTGAAAGTGTTCCCTACTCTCCACATCCGTGCCAGTATCTGCAGCTTTGGGACTTTTTGATGTGGGCTATTCTCACTGGTTATTAGGTGATATCTTAGGATGGTTTTGTTTTGGATTTCTCTGAAGATTAGAGACAATGAGCTTTTTTTTTTTGAGATACAGCATCAAGCTGTCGCCCTGGGTAGATTGCCTTGGCATTACAGCTCACAGCAACCTCCAACTCCTGGGCTTAAGCAATTCTCTTGCCTCAGCCTCTCAAGTAGCTGGGACTATAGGGGCCTGCTACAGCACCCATTTTTTGGTTGCAGTTGTTGTTTGGCAGGCCTGGGCTGTATTCGAACCCACCAGCTCTGGTGTATGTGGCTGGTGCCTTAGCCACTTGAGCTACAAGCGCCAAGCCGACAATAAGCATCTTTTCAAATGTTTGTTACCATTCATCCGTCTTCCTCAGAGAAGGTTCTGTTCATATTGCTTGCCCAGTGGAAGGTGGGTTTGTCTTTATTTTGTTGATTAATTTGAGTTCTTTGTAGATTCCAGTTATCAACCCTTTGCTAGTTTCATACCATGCAAATATCTTTTCCCATTTTGAAGGTTGTCTTTTTGCTTTAATTGTTGTGTCCTTAGCTGTACAGAAGCTTTTCAGGTTAATTAAGTCCCATTTGTTTATTTTTGTTGTTGTTGTTGTTGCAATTGCCGCCGAAGTCTTCTTCATAAAATCTTTCCCCAGTCTGACATCACCAAGAGTTTTTCCCACACTTTTTTCTAAGATTTTTATTGTTTCATGTCTTAGATTTAAATCTTTTATCCATCTTGAGTCAACTATTGTTAAGTAGTGAAAGTCGTGGGTCCTGTATCAGTCTTTTACATGTGGTTGTCCAGTTCTCCAAGCACCATTTATTGAATAGGGATTTGTTTCCCCATTGTATGGTTTTGTTTGGTTTATTGAAGGTCAGGTGGCAATGAGAAATTGGTTTCAGTCACTTTTCTATTCTGTTTCATATGTCTATGTTTATATTTTTGTGCCAATACCATGCTATTTTTATCACTGTGGACTTGTAATATAACCCGAAGTCTTGTAGAATGCCTCTGGCTTTGTTTTTATTAGTAAGAATTGCCTTGGCTATATAGGGCTTTTTTTAGTTCCATACAAAACCATGAATTCTTTTTTCCAATTCCTCAAAACATGATGTTGGGATTCAAATGGGGATTACATTAAATCTGTAGATTGCTTTGGGTAGTATAAACATTGTAATAATGCTTCTTCCCAGCCAAGAGCATGGTATGTTCTTCCATTTGTTAATGTCTTCTGTTATATCTTTTCTTAGGGTTTCATGATTCTCTTTGTAGAGATCCTTCATCTCTTGTTAACATTTATTTCTAGGTATTTCATTTTCTTTGAAGCTACTGTGAAGGGAACCCTTGTCCTTGATTTGCTTCTCAACTTGACTGTTCTTGGCGTATATAAAGGCTACTGATTTATAAACATTGATTGTATACCCTGAGACTTTTATTGTATTTCTTCTTTTGATTTATTTATTCTTTTTTGAGACAGTCTCACCCTGTTGCCCTCAGTAGAGTGCTCTGGCATCATAGCTCACAGCAACCTCCAACTCTTGAACTCAAGTGATTCTCTTGCCTCAGCCTCTCTCATAGCTGGGACTACAGGTACCAACACAACACCCATTTATTTTTAGAGATGGGGTCTTGCTCTGGCTCAGGCTGATCTTGAACTTATGAGCTCAAACAATCCACTTGCCTCAGCCTCCCAGAGTGCAAGGATTACAGGCCTGAGCCACTGAGTCCAGTTGTTGATCACTCCCAGAGTCTTGTGGTTGAGTCTCTGGATTTTTGTAGGTATAAGATCCTACCATGAGCAAAGAGTGAGAGTTTGACCTTCTTTGCCCCCACGTGGACGCCCTTAATATCCTTCTTTTGCCTGATTGCATTGGCTAGAACTTCCAGAACTCTGTTGAATAATAGTTGTGACAGTGGACATCCTTGTCTGGTTCCAGTTCTAAACTGAAAAGTTTTCAGTTTTACTCCATTTAGTATGATATTGGCTGTGGATTTGTCATAAATGGCTTCAATTAGTTTAAGAAATGTGACTTCTACGCCTATTTCCTTAAGTGTTTTTGTTAGAAAAGGATGCTGAGGCCTGGTGCCATGGCTCATGCCTGTAATCCTAGCACTCTGGGAGGCCGAGGCGGGTGGATTGCTGAAGCTGATGAGTTTGAGGCCAGCCTGAGCAAAAGTGAGACCCTGTCTCTACTAAAAATAGCAAAACTGAGACAAGAGGCTTGCTTGAGCCCAAGAGTTGGAGGTTGCTGTGAACTATGACCCCCACAGCACTCTACCCAGGGCAACAGCTTGAGACTCTGCCTCCAAAAAAGAAAGAAAAAAAAGAAAAGGATGCTGATTTTTTTTTTGAGACAGATCTTACTTTGTCACCCTCTGTAGAGTACTATAACATCACAGCTCACAGCAACCTCAAACTCTTGGGCTCAAGCAATTCTCTTGCCTCAGCCTTCCAAGTAGCTGGGACTACAGGTGCCCACCACAAAACCTGGCTATTTTTTAGAGACAAGGTCTCACTCTGGCTCAGGCTGTTCCCAACCCTGTGAATTCAGGCAATCCACCAGCCTCACCCTCCCAGAGTGCTAGGATTACAGGTGTAAGCCAACATGCCCAACAATGTTGAATTTTGTCAAATGCTTTATCTGCTTCTATTGACAAGCTAGATTCTTGCTTCTCCATTCTTGTGATATTTTACTAAGAATGTGTTTCAACTCCATCCAGGCTATGGTCATTGTTTTTGCTTCTATCGATATGGTTAATTACTTGTATGGATTTGTGTATGTAAAACCAAATTTGTATCCCTGGAATGACGTCTACTTGATTGTAACGTATATATTTTTTATGTGTAGCTGTAATCTATTTGCTAAGATTTTACTGAACATTTTTGCATCAATATTAATTAGTGAAATTGAACTGTAGTTCTCCTTTTTAGTTGAGTCCTTTCCTGGGTTTGGTATCAGGGTGATGTTTGCTTCATAGAACATGTTGGGGAAGGTTCCTTTCTTCTCAATGTTTTTGAATAGGTTCTGCAGTATAGGTACAAGGTCTTCTTTGAAGGTTTGATATAATTCTGGTGAGAAGCCATCTGGCCCTACCCACTGAGCTACGGGTGCCACCCACATTAATTTTCTGAATGATTCTTTTGTTTTTCTTTTTTTTTTTTTTGAGACAGAGCCTCAAGCTGTCACCCTGGATAGAGTGCTGTGGCATCACAGCTCACAGCAACCTCCAATTCCTGGGCTTGAGCGAGTCTCTTGTCTCTGCCTCCCAAGTGGCTGTGACTACAGGCACCCGCCACAATGCCCGGCCATTTTTTGGTGCAGCTGGTATTGTTGTTTTGTGGCCCGGGCTGGATTCAAACCTGCCAGCTCAGGTGTACATGGCTGGCGCCTTAGCCCGTTGAGCCACAGGCACTGAGCCGATTCTTGTTTTCAATTCCATTTACTTCAGATTTCTTTTTTCACTCCTGCCTCCCCCCTGAGGGAGCAGGGCACATAGGAGCAGAAGCTGCCTGCGTTGTCTCCACCCCCAGCCCCTACCCTCACCCCCCACACTGGCCAGATTTAATTTTGGTTATTTCTTCTCTTCCTTCTCTTCTGCTAGGTTTGGGATTGGATTGCTCTTCTTTTTCATTTCCTTGGGATGATTTATTAGGTTGCTCATGTGCTCTCTTGCTGTTTTTCGAATGTAGGCATTTAATGCAATAAATTTCCTTCTTAGGACTGCTTTTGCAGTATCCCACAGATTTTGGTAGCTTATGGCTTCATTGTTATATTTGCAGAATTTAATAATTTCTTCCTTTGTCTCTTCCTTGACCCAACTGTCATTTAGCATAAGGTTGTTTAGTCTCCATGCCTTTGTGTGAAGATAAAAATTTTTGTTGGAGTTGAGATCCACCTTTATTGCCTTGTGGTTTGAAAAGATACAAGGTATAATTTCAATTCTTTTAATTTTGTTGCTTTTTTTTTTAATTCTTGGGGATTCATTGAGGGTACAAGAAACCAGGTTACACTATTTGCGTTTGTTAGGCAAAGTCCCTCTTACAATTGTGCCTTGCCCCCAAAAGGTGTGGCACACACCACCACCCCACTTACCTCCCTCCCTCCTTCTCTCTCTCTGCTCTTCCTTTCCCCCTTCCCTACCTCCTTCTTTCTCTCTCTGCTCTCCCCTTCTCCCACCCCCACATGTCATTAGTTGTCATTAATTGTCCTCGTATCAAAATTGAATACATAGGATTCATGCTTCTCCATTCTTGTGATGCTTTATTAAGAATAATGTGTTCTACTTCCATCCAGGTTAATACAAAGGATGTAAAGTACCCATTTTTTAAATGGCTGAATAGCATTCCATGGTATACATATACCATAGCTTGTTAATCCATTCCTGGGTTGAGGGGCATTTAGGCTGTTTCCACATTTTGGTGATTGTAAATTGAGCTGTGATAAACAGTCCAGTGCAAGTGTCCTTATGACAAAAGGGTTTTTTTCCCTTCTGGGTAGATGCCCAGTAATGGGATTGCAGGATCAAACGGGAGGTCTAGCTTGAGTTCCTTGAGAGTTCTCCATACTTCCTTCCAAAAAGGTTGTATTAGTTTGCAGTGCCACCAACAGTATAAAGTGTTCTTTTCTCTCCACATCCACGCCAGCATCTGCAGTTAATCTTGTTGAGGTTTGATTTGTGTCCTAGGGTATGATCAATTTTGGAGTATGATCCATGGGCTGATGAGAAGATGCATATTCATTAGCTTTGGGATGGTATGTTCTGCATATGTCGATTAAACCTAATTGTTCTAGAGTCACATTTATGTCCCTCATTTCTTTGTTTAGTTTCTATTTAGGGGATCTGTGCAGTTCTGACAGAGGGGTGTTAAAGTCTTCAGCTATTATGTTGTTATAAGATATCATATTGTTCAGATCAATTAAGGTCCACTTCACAAATCCAGGAGTAATTTGGATGCATAAATATTTAGAATTGAAAGGTCCTCTTGTATTGTTCCTTAGATCAGTATGAAGTGACCATCTTTGTCTTTCTTTATTTGCTTTAAATCCACTTGTATCTGAAAATAATATTGGGACCCTCGGCTCGGCGCCTATGGCTCAGCGGGCTAAGGCTCCAGCCACGTACACTTGAGCTGGTGGGTTCAAATCCAGCCCAGGTTCACCAAACAACAATCACGACTGCAACCAAAAAATGGCCAGGCGTTGTGGCGGGTGCCTGTAGTCCCAGGTACTTGGGAGGTGGAGGCAGGAGACTCACTTGAGCCCAGGAAATGGAGGTTGCTGTGAGCTGTGATGCCATAGCACTCTATCCAGGGTGACAGCTTGAGGCTCTGTCCCCCCCCCAAAAAAAAAGATTGGGACCCTCCTTTCTTCTGATTTCCATTTTTCTGAAATATTGTTATCCAACCCTTCAGCTCGAGTTTTGTTTTGTCCTTTGAGGTTAGTTGTATTTCCTGGAGAAAACATATAGATAGCTTGTGCTTTTTTTGTTTAATCAGCCAACCTGTGCCTCTTCAGTAGGGAATTCAAGCCATTCACATTAATGGAGACAACTGATGCATATGGCAGTGATCCATTCATCTTATTTTGTGAAATCATTTGCAAAACTTAGTTTTATCCTTTGTGCCACTGTGTAAGCTAGGCTTTGTCCTTTGGTTTCTGGGCATTTACTTTGTTGGTGGTCCATTGTGACGGTCAGTGCAGAGAACAGGTCTGAGTATTTCCTGTAGAGCTGGTCTTGTTGTGGAGAATTTTCTCAATGTTTGCACATCAGTAAACGATTTGATTTCTCCATTGAATTTGAAGTTTAGTTTAGCAGGAAACAGAATTCTGGGCTGAAACTTATTTAGTGTAAGAAGGTTAAAGGTAGATGACCATGTTCATCTGGTTTGAAAAGTTTCAGCTGAAAAGTCTGCTGTTACCTAGATGAATCTGCCCCTGTAAGTTTATTGGTGCTTACTTCTGTCTGCTTGCAGAATTTTCTCTTTCATTTTGACTTTAAGCAGGTTCATTACAATGTGTCTTGGAGGTGCTCTGTTTGAAATAACCAAGGGTCTAATATCCCTCTGTTATTGAAGGAGTGTTTTAGAATCTTGAGTGATATTTGGGAAATTTTCATTTAAGATATCCTCCAGTAGGGTTTCTATTCCTTTGGGTTGTTCTTCTTTCCCCTGGGTTCCTATAATTCATATGTTTGAACGCTTCATGAAGTCCCATAATTTTCTAAGTGATTGCTTTGTGTTATCTTTCTTCTTTTCTGCCTCTTTATTACTATAATTATTATTATTGTTATTTTTTTTTTTGAGACAGAGCCTCAAGCTGTCACCCTGGAGAGGGTGCCATGGCATCCCAGCTCACAGCAACCTCCAATTCCTGGGCTTAAGCGAGTCTCCTGCCTCTGCCTCCCAAGTAGCTGGGACTATAGGTGCCCACCACAATGACCGGCCTTTTTTTTGTTGTTGTTGCAGCCGTCATTGTTGTTTGGCGGGCCCAGGCTGGATTCAAACCCACCAGCTCAGGTGTACGTGGCTGGTGCCTTAGCCCATTGAGCCACAGGCACCGAGCCTATAATTATTATTGTTGAGAGACAGAGTCTCAGTCCCTCTGAGTTGAGTGCCCTAGCTTCATAGCTCACAGCAACCTCAAACTCCTAGGCTTAAAGCAAACCTCTTGCCTCAGCCTCCTGAGTAGTTTTAATTACAGGCACATACCACTATACCCAGCTACTTTTCCATTCTTGAATAGGCTGGTCTCAAACTCCTGAGCTCAAGAAATCCACCCACCTTGGCCTCCCAGAATGCTAGGATTACAGGTGTGAGCCACCAAGACCAGCCCCTTTTCTCCTTCTTTAAATGCCCAGATTAGCCAAGAGCCTTATCTTGGGGCTCTGAGATTCTTTCTTCTACATGGACTAATTTGTTATTGATATTTTCTATCAGAGCTTTTAAGTTCCCTGATTGATTCCTTAAATTCCTTAAGCTCCAATATATCCTTTTTAATTTCTTCATGTCTTTTGTTCATTATTTGGGTCAGTTTTTGGATTTTGTTTGGTTATTTTCCATTTTCTCTTCAATTCCCTTCATTGTTTTGGCCATCCACATATTGAATTCCTTGCTGTCATTTCCAAAATTTATTTATATTTGGAATCCTTTGTGGTATCTACCTCATGATCCCTTTGTGGGGGGCGGGGACTGACGTGCTCTAGTTTTTTGTGTTGCCAGGATTTTTCTCCTGGTTCCTTTTCATGTATGTTTTCTTGTTCATTTCCTTCCCCTCCTTTTTCCTCTTACTTTCTGATTCTCTTTAAATTACCCTGCCTCTGTGCTTAGGTGTTGAAGTGTCCTCTTGATATAGGGCCAAAAGAGAAAAGAGTAAGAAGGGAGAAGAGAAAAAAAAAGAGGAGAAAACGGGGTGAAATGAAAAACTTAACTTTAAAAAGGAGCGAGAGAGAGAGAGAGGGTAATAGTGGTATTTGGCAGTGTGCTGTGACCGACACCCACAATTCCAGGACTCTGCGGGGGAGGGCTGGGTGGGTCCTTTGAGGTTAGGAGCTCCTTACCAGCCTGAGCAAAAAGTAGGACCCAACCTCTGCCAAATTAGAAAAAAATCGGCAGTATGTTGCAGTGGGAACCCACCAATACCATCATCTTTTCTAAGGCCAAGCTAGAAGGGCACCTCGGACTAGGAGCTCAAGGCCTCCTTGAACCAGGACAATGCTGTGGCACCCCAGTTTAGGCTTCAGAGTGAGGCTCTGCCTCATAAATGGGATGCAGAATGAAATAAAACAAATCAGAAAAAAGAAAAAAAATACTAAAAGAAAATTAAAATTATGTAAGATGATTAAAAGAAAAAAAAAGAAGGGCAGCACCTGTGGCTCATCAAGTAGAGTGCTGGCCCCATATACTGAAGGTGGTGGGTTCAAACCCGGCCTCAGCTGAACTGCAAAACAGAAAAATAGCTGGGCACCTGTGGTCTGAGCTACTTGGGAGCTGAAGCAAGAGGATCACCAAAGTCCAGGAGTTGGAGGTTGCTGTGAGCTGTGATGCCAAAGCACTCTATTGAGGGCGATAAAGTGAGACTCTGTCTCTACAAAAAATAAATAAATAAATAAATAAATAAATAAAGATATTTGAGTTGTTGTTTGAGAAATTTATGTGGGAGAGAGGAAAATAATACAAAAATCTCTATGAAGAGAGAAAAAAGGAGAAATGCAGATAAGAAAGCAAGAATAAAAGGGGCTAAAAAACCACAGCAAAAAAGAAGCCCTTGCTATTGAAGCAAAAATGAAAAAATAAAAATACAATACAAAAAAACACTAAAGAAAATAAAAATTGAAAAAAAAAAATTGCAACATATTGCCTGTATACCAGTTGGTGCTCCAAGATGATAGGAGAAAAGAGAAAAAAGGCATATAATGCAATATATTGCCTGGACACCAGGTGGAGCTCTGGGGCTAGGAGATGCAAAACACATATGCTGATTGTGCTGTATAGTATGGGAGCTGGCAGCCACTACCTAGCTGCTGAGGAGACCCTGTCCTGTCTTCCTGATTTATTTGCCCTCAATGAGGACTTGGTTGCTTTGCTAGCATTCAATCCCTACAGGGTTGAGAGCTTGAAGCTCTTTTCCCATACTACTTAGGAGACACACCTCAACCTTTCAAACAGTGCCCCGTGGCCACAAAATGGCCTTTCTGGGGAAGCTGGAACCTCCCAACTCACCCCAAGGGTGGCTGCAGGAGTTCAGCATGTACACCAGAGCCAGCTGTGCACTAGGCCCCTGTGGGCTCCTCCTCCAAGATGGCCCTCCCACAATAGCGGTGCTCTGATAGTAGTGAAACCAGTGAGAGGTCCACCCTGTCTGATAGTTCAATTCTTGCTGCCAGGCACTGCTCAAGATCACTTGCTCACTTAAGCCCTCCCAAGGCAGCTCTGCCAAGCACTCCCATCCAAAAGAACCATAGGACAGGCCTTCCCTGTCTCTAGCTCTCTACTAACGTGCTGTCAGGCCTCTGCCCGCACTCTGTGTGAGTTTCCTACTGCTCTTGACTTCCTTGGTGGCTCCTAGAGTTCCCTGCTGTTTCTGTGTCCCTGGAGTGATGTTTCTGGGCGGGGTACCCCAGCCAGAAGTGGCTGAAGTCCTCACTCCCCATCTTACCTCCAGTGGTTGCTAAGATGTCTCTAGTCTGCCATCTCCCTGGCTAACTTGTATTTTTAGTAGAGACAAAATCTTGCTATTGTTCAGGCTGGTCGTCTGGAACTCTTGGACTCAAGGGATCCTCCTGCCTCGGCCTCCCAGAATGTTAGGATTATAGATGTGAACCACTGTGCCTGGACAATTTTAAATTTTATTCAAATTTAAGTAGCCACATGTAGTTAGTGGCTGCTGTGTTGGCCAGTACTGGTTTAAAGCCTTACTACATCAAATGTGTGCAGACCAGCAGCAAATATACCATCTGGGAGTTGGTTAAAAATACAGTATTTCAGGCTTGGTGCCTGTAGCTCAGCAGCTAGGGCACCAACCACATACACTAGAGCTGGCGGGTTTGAATCCAGCCCAGGCCTGCCAAACAACAACTATAATGAAAAAATAGCTGGGCATTGTGGTGGGTGCCTATAGTCCCAGCTACTTGTGAGGCTGAGGCAAGAGAATCGCTTAAGCCCGAGAGTTTGAGGTTGCTGTGAGCTGTGACACCACGGAATTCTACCTGGGGCAATAGCTTGAGACTGTCTCAAACAAACAAACAAACAAAAAAACTATTTTGGATTTGGAGTTCCTGAAATACATCTTACAATTTAAGATAATCACCTGGTGATTCCTATGCACCTTAAAATTTGAAAATCACTTTGTCTAGGGGGTTTTATTTATTTATTTATTTTTGGAGACAGAGTCTCACTATGTTGCCCTCGGTAAAGTGTTGTGGTGTCACAGCTCACGGCAACCTCCAAGTCCAACTCTTGAGCTTAAGCAATTCTCTTGCCTCAGACTCCAAAGTAACAGGGACTAGAGGCACCTGCCACAACACTTGGCTATTTTTTGTTGTAGTTGTCTTGTTGTTTAGCTAGCCCAAGCCTCAGTGAACCCACGAGCCTCGGTGTATGTGGCCAGCACCGTAACCACTGTGCTACAGGCACTGAGCCTGGGGGGTCTTATTTGAATATAATGAAATTCCTAAAATTATATAAAAAGTTTACATACACACACTTTCCTGTTTTCCTCTACTCCCCCACCCCAGATTTTCTAAAGTGTTCATGATCCAAAATTGAGAAGTTCTTATTTCTTATTATTTTAGAGACAGGAGTCTTGCTATGTTACCTAGGCTAGCCTTAAACTCCTGGGCTCAGGAAATTCCCTTACCTCCACTTCCCAAGTAGCTGGGATTACAGGCACACATGATTACCCCTAACTCTCAAGCAGTTTTATCCTACAGGAATGTAGCCCCGCAAAGTGGGAAAGCAGATTTCAATGAACAAAGCAAACTTTTAAAGTTATCCCTTGCTGTTCAAGGAAACGCTTTTCAATTAAAGAACAGAAACTGGTAGGCTCGGCGCCTGTGGCTCAGCGGGCTAAGGCGCCAGCCACGTACACCTGAGCTGGCGGGTTCGAATCCAGCCCGGACCCGCCAAACAACAATGACAGCTGCAACCAAAAAATGGCCGGGCGTTGTGGCGGGTGCCTACAGTCCCAGCTACTTGGGAGGCAGAGGCAAGAGACTCGCTTGAGCCCAGGAACTGGAGGTTGCTGTGAGCTGTGGATGCAACAGCACTCTATCCAGGGTGACAGCTTGAGGTTCTGTCTCAAAAAAAAAAAAGAACAGAAACTGGTAATACGGGACCTCACAGTTCTTCCATTGTGCTTTCACTTCATTATGTGTGAAGCAAAAAACTATCATCACACTCCTAGTTTCTCTTTCAAAAAAGGACATACATATCAACACAGACTGGTAGTTATGAAACATTTATATATATTCTATTTTGTATTATTCACACATACATACTTATTTTTTTTAGTACAAATTGAGCACACAAGGTATTCCTTCCAGTGCAAATACCAAATGGTGCTTATTTGTACCACCCAGAACAACTGTTGAAGTTTCTGGTACTGATGCAGTTGCTATCAATTTTTTGGTTGATTCAGAAGTCAACCAGGAAGTTTTTTACTAGTATGATGGCAGTCTAGTTACTACCTACAAGAAGAAAGCAGAAATAAAAATATCTGAAAGTATGATCTTGTTATTTAGTTTTCTTTTTTCCTAAGGAAATAGTGCTGGTTTTTATGTTCCTTTATTATTTCTCTTAGGCAAAAATTAGGAAACAATGATAATTTTGTGTTGAGAGTGAGGTTGCTTTCAGGCTTTGTAAACTTGCCTCAAACTTTCTCCTTTTGTTAACAAAAATTGTTCTGGACTTCTATGCTAAGGCAATGATTTATTCTGGTTGACTAAATCTCTAGAGTTAGATGATATGTCCCCCGAGTCTCCGCCTCCACTAATTTTTAAGAGACATGTACAAACTACCATTTGTGCTAACACAGCCAGGAAAACCAGCTCATCACATGGAGCTGTATGTATTTACTCAGTTAAAGAAAAAGTTTAGGGCAGTGCCTGTGGCTCAAAGGAGTAGGGTGCTAGCCCCATATATGGGAAGTGGCAGGTTCAAACCTGGCCCCGGTCAAAAACTCCAAAAAAAAAGAAAGAAAGAAAGACAAAGTTTAGTTTAGCTTCTTTTTTTTCTTTTTGGAATAAAAATTTATATAGGGTGAACATCCCAAATCCAAAAGTCTCAAATCCCAAATGCTTCTAAATCCAAAACTTTAAAAAACTTTTATGCGTTTACAGATAGGGTCTAGCATGTGGCCTTGATCTTTTGGGCTCAAGTGATCCTCCCACCTCCAGCCTCTAGAGTAGCTAGGGCTACAAGTACATGCCACCTAACCTGCCAAAAATCTAAAACTTCTGGAGTGCCAAAAAGACATTCAAAGGAAATACTCATTAGAATATTTCAGAGTTTGGATTTTCAAATTTAGGATGCTCAACTGCTAGGTATAATAAGTGCATATATTCTAAACTCTGAAATACTTCTGGTCCTAAGCATTTTGGATACTCAACTTGCAAATGCATAACTGATGAATACAATTATAATAGGAAGACTTAGGTTCCTTCATAAATAATTGTCATTAATCAGTCTGACGGAGAAAAACAGGAAAGTATAGATAAGACTACTATATATTTAATAAATTTGACTTTTGTAGGACAAGATTCCTTAGAAACAAGCCAGCCAAAAGGATAATTTATCATATTTCCAATCCTTTTTTAAACTCAGCATTGTGGTGGATATCATTAAAATAAAAGGGTTGAAAAACAGTTCTCCACTTGTTTGCACTGCCAGATAACCAATGACAAAGGTCTTTCTCATTCCCTTGGTGTGATGTTACTGGTATGGCAGCTCTTCTCCATTCCCTTCCTTTCCCCTCCAGAAAGCACACTGGGGAAGGCTGCTGAGTGATGCTACTATAAGGACAACCTTGAGTCCAGTCCAACAAGCAATCAGTCATACCACTGGAAACTTAAGACTGTTCTTATATCTCACACCTGAGCAAGACATACTTTTGTGTCAACACCGTTTCTGAGAATCCCTCACTGGCTTAGTTCCTTACCATTAGTCAGGCCCAAGATGTTATTTACATTCAGTTTTATATATTTATTTTACTTATTTACATAACCAGTAGAAAGGTAATTTTAAAAATATTTATTACATTCACTTCTAGAAATGATAGAAAATTAAAATTGATACAAATAATTAACTTTGGAAAGGCATATTTATCCTTTCACACCAGAGAAAAGTCTTATGCAATGCCAGAAATAGAAATAGCTAAGCTTTTGATGACAAAGGGTAAATACTGAGGACAGAAGGAGCCCTGGTAAATTTTTAGTTTTCTTCTCTGCCAGTGTTTATTTTTGAGCAAATCCCAGTCTAGTGAAATGAGTGCTGAACACAAAAGGCACCTAGAGTAAAAATTAGATCTTAACTAATAAAAAACAGCTGCATGTGTTTATAGCAAGGAAAAAGACCCTATCAATGCAAGTCTCCTGCAAGGTACTGATAATATAAATGCAAATAGCATCGCAACTAAAGTCTATTAAGTTTACTTGAATCTGGTATGTGACCTGGATAACGCCAATCACTTTTGTATCTATAAACCTGTAGATGTTTTATAATTTAAATCAGCATGAGTGATATCTTTATAATCATAGGAGGCGGCTCTCCAATTATTGACCCATATTCCAAATTTGTTTTGTTGCATTTGCTCTTAAAATGCATTATTGTATATTCCATTCATGGATATGTTAAAAATTCCTGCTGTTTTTCAAGAATCTAGCAAAATCTAGAACTGCTAGTTTAATCCAAAATCCTTCATTATCATAATCAAGCCAGTAAAACTAACATTTTACCATGACTTAAGCACCTGAAGTATATTCTGACCAATTTATATTTTGTGAGCTAAAATCGGGATCCTCAAAATTTGTGTATGTGTACAAATACTGCAAATTATTTCTTTAAGCTAATAAAAAACATAAAAAAATACAAATAATCTTTCACTACAAAGATCCAAAATCCACAGACAGGTCTGTACTAAAAGAAAAAGGAATAGAAAGGCAGTAAGCAAACACTTGTCTGCATTTTCTGATCTGTGGACCAGGTACTAGTCAGCGGAGCCAGGTTGTATTCAGCTGCGTCTGGTTCTTGATGCTGGTATCCATTTTTAGCACTTCTCGAATGGCCATGGTAGCATAAGTAGAAGGAGGAAGAGAAAAATCCATTTTCAGAGCTCTGTATTTGCCTTCTGCCAGGCAAGAAAGAAGAGAATGGTCAGAAAATGAAGGCAGCTGCAGACAGACTGAAGAGAGTCATATAATCTCTATACAAATACAAAGAACTGTGCTCTTTTCTTTAGGTTCTATCTCCCAGGGGGCATCAGAGAATGCAACAATGAAAGTAAGAGATCTGTGTGTGCACAAACCAGCTGAATGGTTATGGTAATTCTATCCTGGAACCTTCATAAAAGGATAGGTGACAGAAGAGCATGAGAGAGAAATGCATGCAAGTTTAAAAAAAAATGAAGGCATGGGGAAAACAAAAAAAAAAAATAAGAATTGGACAATAAGAATGGAAACTAAAATTTTTAGAATTTCTTCCTCAATTTTTGCTCAATTTTGTTAATTCTGTAGGGGCTGGGGAGGAAATATTCAATCACCTAATATCATAATCATCTATAACATTCATTCATTTTCAGGGAGATCTGCTATTTTAGTTACTGCCTTTCAGCTATAATCATGAAACCAAGGTTTAAAAACATAAAACAGAAATCATAGAGTAGGTGGTAGTGGTAATTATCAGAGCAGTTTTTAAAAAAAATTTTATTTTTGTATGAGAACACATTTCAAAGTTGACACAGAGCTGATGACTGAGTAAACTTACCAGAAGCAAAAACTGGTGGTGGTTTCCCTTCTAGATTGTCTAAATCTGTGTTGAAAAGTGGAATTTTGGGATCATCATATGCAACAACTTCCCTTCACAACACATAAAATAAAAGGTACTAAGTCAGTCATTACCATTTGTTTAGTAGGAAAAACACAAAGGTTAGGTAAAGTGGCTCACAGCTGTAATCCAAGCACTTTGTGAGGCTGAGGGGAGGATTGCTTGAGGCCAAGAGTTCAAGATTAGCCTGGGCAACATAGCAAGATCCCTTCTCTACAAAACACACAAAACTTAGGTGGGCATGGTGCCACACAGCTATTACAGTCTCAGCTACTGGGGAGGCTGAGGCAAGAGGACTGCTTGAGACCAGGAGTTGTGAACTATGATTATGGTGCTGCATTCCAGGCTTGGCAAGGGAATGAGATCCCTTCCTTCCAGACCTCTGTTTTTAAAAAAAATGACGTAAGGCGGCGCCTATGGCTCATTGAGTAGGGCGCCGGCCGCATATACCGAAGGTGGCGGGTTCAAACCTGGCCTTGGCTGAACTGCAAAACAGAAAAATAGCCGGGCATTGGGGCGGGTGCCTGTAGTCCCAGCTACTCCGGAGGCTGAGGCAAGAGAATCGCC
>CAUYRH010033931.1:0-12611 GCA_963574655.1 Perodicticus potto | reverse complement strand
AAGCGAGTCTCCTGCCTGTACTTCCCAAGTAGCTGGGACTATAGGCGCCCGCCACAACGCCCGGCCATTTTTTGGTTGCAGCCGTCATTGTTGTTTGGCAGGCCCGGGCTGGATTCGAACCCGCCAGCTCAGGTGTACGTGGCTGGCACCTTAGCCTGTTGAGCCACAGGCGCCGAGCCTTCTTTTTTTTTTTTTTTTAGACAGAGTCTCCCTATGTTGCCCAGGCTATAGCACCATGGCCTCAGCCTAGCTCCTAACTCACAGCACCCTCATACTCCTGAGTTTAAGCAATCTTCCTGCCTCAGCCTCCCAAGTAACTGGGACTATAGGTGCTTGCCATCACGCCCAGCTAATTTTTTTTTTTTTATTTTAAGTAGAGAAAGGGTCTTACTCTTGCTTAGGCCAGTCTTGAACTCCTGAACTCAAGCAATTGTCCCGTTTTGGCCTCCTAGAGTGCTAGGATTATAGGCATGAGCCCCTGCCTGGCCTTAACTTCATTCTTTTTAAACACTGTCTAACGTTCCACAGAATGAGAGCACCTCAATTTATTTAACCAATTTCTTATTGGATTGTGTCCAGTGCTACAAAGACTTGCCTTTTAAAACAGAAATAGGATATTTCCTAATATGGATGGGACACTATTTAAACATGTCCCTAGCAAAAGTCTTCTTCTTCTTCTTCTTCTTTTTTTTTTTTTTCTGGCTCTTGTTGATCATGAACATCCCTGTACATAATCTATAATCTATGCACAAGAGTTCAATTATTTCCTGAGGAAGATTTCCCAGAAGTAGAATAACGGGATCAAGGAGTATTCACAGGTAACATTCTCAGACATGCTGCCAGCTGCCCTCCAGAAGGTGAAACACCTTTATTCCCCCATTGCCCATGTATGTTCCTGCACCCTCGCCAAGTTTTATTCTCCTTTTTAAGTTTTGACTGTCGGCAGATGAATGGCGCGTGTGTTCCATTAGTGCTTTGATTTTAGTGATACTGACCATCTCTTCCAACTTCTTGGCTATTTGAATACTCTTCTTTCCAAATGTGTGAGCTGAGAGAGCTTTTGTTAGCCTGGGGCTCCAGGCTTCACTGAACTGGGAACCAGAGCAATCCGGGTTCAAGGCCCATTGTCAGAGACCACAGACAGACCACAGGTATACCTGGGCTCTTCTGGTCTGAGTGGGCCACATCATTGTGTGATGAGCTTCACATCCCAGGAAGGACGCAAACACAGGGGGCTCTTACAGGGGTCTGGGTTAGGGTGACTTATGGGGGTTCCATGAATATTGTGTGGCTCTCAGATTCTTACCTCTTTGGTCAAGTCCCTCTTTCTAGGGTCCTTGAGGGCAAGCATTTGTCTGGGCTCCAGCAGCATCCAAATGCCCCCAGGGACCTGTGGGTAAAGGGCTTTGGCATCAAGCTGGGTGAAGCTCAGGATGCAGCCCAGTGGCACAGCCTCCAACAATGCCCCCTTCACAGCAGGTCTAATTCCCTTCCACAAATCCTCATTTGCAAATCTGCCAACCTGTGCCTGCTGAGATGCCCAGGGGTCACATGCTTTGGGGCCTTCTCCTTTGTAGGTTTCTTTCTGATGCTGTCACCGGAGTGGCTATTGTCATCATTTTGTTCTTCTTCCCATCCCAGAAGCCCTCCCTCAAGTGGTGGTTTGACTTCAAAGGTAAGCTGGCCAAGGCTGGGGTCTCGGTGGGCTCAGGGGGGACTGTGGCATGGCCCGTGGTATGCAGCGGCCTGGAGCAGCTGATGGTGGTAACCACATGACCCTGCCTGCTCCCCCCTTTTGCTATCTGAGCAGTCACCTTATCTGGAAACTTAGGGCTGCCCAAGGTGACAGCCCACAACAGGGATTAGCAGTCTTCGGGCCAAATCCAGCTGCTGCCTGGTTTTGTATAGCCCATTAGCTGAACACAGTTTTCGCATTTTTCAACAGTCAAAAAAAACAAAAAGAAAAATATTTCGTGACTCGTGAAAGTTACGTGAAATTCATATTTCACCGTCCCATGAAAGAAGTTTTGCGTTTCCTCAAGACATTTGTGGCAATTTATTTTCTTCAGTCATACAAGAGCCTACACAATAGCCTCAATTTTGCCTCTTGGCCCACAAAACCAAAAATATTTACTTTCTGGCCCTTTACAGGAAAATGTGGCTGACCTTCTGGCCCTAAGCAGGAGAGGCACCTCGGTTGCCTAAGGAGCCAGGCATGAGGAACCTACGCGGGGTTTCAACAGAATAGGAAGTGGTGGGGCTGAGGCAGAACTGCCTAAAGTTCAAATTCAGTTCTTAAAATATCACCAAGCCCCATGGCTCGGCGCCTGTGGCTCAACGGGCTAAGGCGCCAGCCACGTACACCTGAGCTGGCAGGTTCGAATCCAGCCTGGGCTCGCCAAACAACAATGACGGCTGCAACCAAAAAAAAAAATGGCCGGGTGTTGTGGTGGGCGCCTGTAGTCCCAGCTACTTGGGAGGCGGAGACAAGAGACTCGCTCGAGCCCAGGAATTGGAGGTTGCTGTGAGCTGTGATGCCTCAGCACTCTATCCAGGGTGACAGCTTGAGGTTCTGTCTCAAAACAAAACAAAAAAATCACCAAGCCCCTCACCCCACCAAAATGTCCATGGGGTTGTTGCCCCACTGGGTTTCCCACAGACGTCTGTCACAAGGTGACACTGACCCCTGCCGCCTGGGCAGAGGCCACCACCTGCACCTTCTCTTCCTGGGGAGGTGGGGTAAACTCTGGATCAGGGGTAGGGAATAGTCTAACTATCTTTCAACTAAGTTGTTGGGAAAAAAATAGGGTGTTTTGCAGGAGAGCCCCGGCCATGGAAGCGTGGAGGTTTGAGTTTGGGGAGAACGGCATGAGGCTTTGAGGGGAGACAAAGGGTTCCCAGTGCGCCATCAACACAGGTCCGCCTGTGGCACAGATGGGGGCTTAGCTTGCGTGCAGTTGAGCGGGGTCCAGCTTGCCCTCCAGCTCCGTTTCCCGATCTGTCTTCCAGCTGGCTGTCCTCATCTTTCCTTCTGCTTGTCACCTCTCCGCCACTTCACAGTTTCCGCTGCTCATAGTGTTTGCAGCCTTATGGTTTCTGCCTCGTTTTCTCTTGTCTTCTTCATAACATCTACTCTCTCCTAGCGTCACTTCCCCACACAGCTTCAGCTCACCCCTGCCCTCCTGTGTCACACCACCTTCCTCTCTGTCTGGCCTTTCGCCGTCCAGGAGTCCTTCTCTGTCTCCCACTTTGGAGAGTGACAGCCACTTGGTCCAGCCTGTTCTCATCTGTCTCTCAGCCCCGTGGATTCCTGGCCAGCCCTCACTCAGCTGCCCCTCCGTAGTTCTGTCACCTGTGGGTGAACTCATAATGCACTTCAGCATAAATGACGGGAGTCTCAGTTCTGTTACTAATGTGTTGGGTGACCTCAAAGAAGTTCCTATATTTTCTAGGCCTTCCCACTTAGAACATGAGGGTCCCTGAGAGGCCATCCGCTTAGGGCCTCAGAGGTTTTATAGATCAGGTCTTATAGCCTTAAATGCCTACAGAGGTCGTAGCAGACTGGGTACAGGAAAATGTGTTTCATGAAACACATGTCCCTCCAGGGCTATCTTTTCTTTCACATTTTTTTTTTAAGGCAGAGTCTCACTTTATTGCCCTTAGTAGAGTGCCAGGGCGTCATAGCTCACAGCACCCTCAAATTCTTGGGCTCAAGCGATTCTCTTGCCTCAGCCTCCTGAGTAGCTGGGACTACAGGTGCCCACCAGAAAACCTGGCTATTTTTAGAGACAGGGTCTCATGCTTGCTTAAGATGGCCTCAAACTCCTCAGCTCAAGCAATCCACTCTCCCCAGCCTCCCAGAGTGCTAGGATTATAGGCGTGAGCCACTGCGCCTGGCCTCTTTCATTTGTGAAACAGAATAGTTTTGGTATTATAAGGAAGACAGCAGGTGAGGACAGCAAGTGTCAAAATCCTCAGTGTCATAGCGTGGTGGGATCTGTGAAAAACTGGTGAGCCAATGTCCACTTGAAGGGGACAGATGCTTCTCGGTCTCCAGTGATTGTCACCAGGCAGGAAAATAGGAATAGTTCAGTCAGATTTGCTGGTTTTTCAAAAGAAGCAAAGTCTGTATTTTCACACGAAATCTCCTTGATTTTTTTTTTTTTAATCTCCTTGATTTTAAATGTTGGCAACTAATTCAAATTGAAAAACAAATGCCCTGTGGGCCAACTGCAGCAGCATTAAAACATGTGTGTGTCGGGGCTGGTCCTCAGAGTGTCAGAGTGCCACCTCGGCAGAGGTGTCCCTGAGCTGGAGTTTCCAGCATTGCCTGGTGGGCAGTGGGGGCTCTGCGGGCACTGCCCATCCTTTTGCCACCAGTCTGCCTGTGAAGTCCTGGCTGAGGTGGTACTTTCTAGTATTCAGCACTCAGGACTCATGTGAGGCCTTAGAAGGCGGTCACCGTTTCTATGGAGAGAAAGTACCAGGCACTGTGTTCGTGGTTGACAAATGGAGGGTGATGCTGGCAATGGTGATGACTCATGTCCTCTCTGCTCTATAAGCTCTGTCTCCTCATAGCTTCACAACTCACTCCGTCACTTCATTCAAGACTCTGTCCAAATGCCACCTCCCAGGGAAACCTTCCCTGATTCCACCATCTAGAAGAGCTTTTCTTTGTCACTCTTTATTCTGTGACCATATTTTCTTTTTCTTTGTAGCACATTTATTTGTTTATCACCTGTTTTCCCTACTGAATGTAAGTTTTCTGGGGAGAGGAATTTTCCCTGTTTTGACCACTTCTGTATCCCCATTGCCTGGAACAGTGCTTGAAACATGTTAGGAATTCAATACATATTCATTAAGCAAATAACTAAGATCTTTCTTTTGGCTAAGGCCCTGGGTAGAGTCCTTCCAATAGAGGGGCCCATTTCTTCTGGCCAGTAAGCCTCTGAGGGAAGTGTTGTTACCCCATTTTGCAGATGAGGAAACTGAGTCTCAGAGAGCTAGAGCCATTGGCCCAAGTCCACAGCTGAGCTAAGATTCCAGTCTAGTTCAAAGCATGTACTCTGAGCTACTGCTGTAGAAGAAAGTTGAGCTGGAAGTGGGAAATCCACATACACGGAGGCTGTGCTTATAATAGCAGCAAGGGCACAGTTGGGTGGGAAAATAATAAAAACAAGAATAGGTAATGTTAACCGAGGGCATGGCATGTGACAGCAGTTTCCAAAAACCTTTGTCATTTACTCTGTGTTACATGAGACTATGCTCGTGACCATCACCCTCCTCCCATCTCAGCCTTGCCTACTATGTGGGGCAGGTCACTTTGCCTTTTCAGACCTCTTGTACCCCTTCAGTGAAATAATATTGATCCCTGGCAGGCAGAGGGCTGGGCCACCTGCCATCTCAGGTTGCCCCTTCTGGTTCTGGGCTTACTCATATGTTACGTTTGGCCCAAGAGTCCCCTAGCAGCACATAATGCCTGCACTGTACATTTGCACTTGTGTGCTGTGCACACCTGTGGGCTGCATACACCTATAGGCTGTGCACACCTGTGTGCTGCATGCACCTGTGGGCTGTGTACACCTGTGTGTTGCATGCACCTGTGGGCTGTGTACACCTCTGGGCTGCATGCACCTGTGGGCTGTGCACACCTCTGGGCTGTGTACACATATGGGCTGCATGCATCTGTGGGCTGTGTACGCCTGTGGGCTGCATACGCCTGTGGGCTGTGTACACCTGCAGACGGCATACACCTGTGGGCTGTGCACACCCGCAGACTGCATACACCTGTGGGCTGTGAACACTTGTGGGCTGCATACACCTGTGGGCTGCATGTACCTGAGGGCTGTGTACACCTGTGGGGTGCGTGAACCTGTGGGCTGCATACACCTGTGGGCTGCATGTACTTGTGGGCTGCATGCACCTGTGGCCTCATACACCTGTGGGCTGTGTACACATGTGGGCTGCATGCACCTGTAGGCTGTGTATACCTGTAGCCTGTATACACCTGTGGGCTGCGTGTATCTGTGGACTGGATGCACCTGTGGGCTGCATACACCTGTGGGCTGTGGACACCTATGGGCTCTATACACCTGTGGGTTGCATACACCTGTGGATTACATGGTAGCTGGTGGAGGGATTTCATTAAGTAGCTTTTATTGTATCTATTTCCTGAAGATAACATCTTATTTTGGGTAAACCACAGTGTAAAATTTGGAAAAAACCTAAAAGACAGAAGCAAAATGTCAGTGATTGCTTGATCAGGAAGTGTCTTGGGAGGTGGGAACTGCCAGGAAGGGGCCAGACCTGTCCTTTCTGCCTCCCTGGCCACAGCTTGCAGAGAAAAATCCTTTTCCAGAGTGTTTACACCAACCATTGGGCTGAATGTGTCACACACATCATTGGACAAATACCTATGGGGTAACTATCGGGTGCCAGACAGTGTTGTAGACACTGGGGATGCCAGTGTCAACTTAATCAAAATGCCCCCTCCACCTGTGGGTCCATCATTGCCTCTGTCAATGTTTCTAGGAACTCTCTAGCTACTATTTCACATCGTGTGTTGACTCAGGAAATGGGGACCAGAGAGGTAAGGTCACTTTTCAAGGGCACACAGTGAGGCCCGGCCCTGGTCTGTCTCTGGGCCTCTCTTTCAACCCAGGGAGAGCAAGTCTGCCTCCTCACCTGCTTTTGTAAACAGAGTTTTCTTTACAACTGTCCCCATTTGCTTATGCATGGTCTCGGGCTGCTGCTATATGACAATGACAGGCTAGTTACAGCAGAGATTGTGTATGTGGCTGCAAAGCCTAAAATATTCACTCTCTAACCCTTACAGACAAAGTTTGGTGATCCACTCCCCATTCTAATCAAATGCATTGCCTCTTTTGAAGAAATAAAAAAATCATTCTGTAATTTCATGGGCCAAAGATTAGTTTCTATTTTTCTGAGTTTCCTTCCTCTTTTGTTCCTCTCTGTACATGTTGAAATACAAAGAAAGCCTTTTCTTTTATAAATGAGAGTAAAAATAGCACCCACACAAAAAGGCTGTTGGGAGAGTTAAATGACATCCTGGACGTGGAGTTGTCGAAACTTCTCCAACTGTGGGAGTCATGAAAATTACTTTCATCCCGAATAGTGCAGACACCCCAGAATGATGCTCATGGGGTGTTACTCTAAAGCTCTAATTCAGATGCTGGAGCCTGCCCTTGGCTTCCTGGGGACCCCGAGTCTCCCCACAAAATGGGCCTGTGGGGCTGGTGGCCCCTTCCTGAGGCTGAGTGGCCCTGAGTGTGCTGGGTATCTCTTTCTGCCCAGCTCCCAGCACGGAGACAGAACCCTTGCTGACCTGGAAGAAGGCCCAGGAGACAGTGCCCTGGAACATCATCCTTCTCCTGGGAGGGGGCTTCGCCATGGCCAAAGGCTGTGAGGTAAGATGGGGGGCAGGAGCAGCAGGTGGGCTATAGGCCCGGGAGATGTTGGAGGGTCCATCCCAGCACCTGCAGGATCAGAGCAAGGACCTTGCAGGCATGGTCAGCTTCTTCATTCATTAAATTAGACTGATCACATGAGCCCACATTCAGTGGGAGAAAGGCATGATCTGGACCCTCACGGAGCTTATGATGGGCATACTACTAATACTAATATGTCATGACTTAGGGATCTGTGAGTACAGAGGAATAACAATGCTTTGTGTCCGCCCCAGGCTGGGGACTGTTCAACATGCCTAACACACATTAACTCCTTTAAACCTCCCAATGAAGTAAATGAGGTAGATACTGTTATTATCCTCACTCTATAGATAAGGAACTCGAGACACAGAGAGGTGAAGCAACTTGCCTAATGTCACACAGCTATGAAATCAGAATTAGAATCCAGGCAGTTTGACGCTGGACTCGATGCTCTTAACCACTGTGATATGAGTGCTAGATAGGAATATTAATGGAGTAATGATATTTTTAATGTTATTCCAGAGGGCTCTGTGAGCTCAGAGTTGAGGCTAGGACTAGAGTGGGGAAGATGACCCACATTGAGTGCAGAATTTCAGGAGGTGCTCACCCTTGGGGGTGTGCAAGTGCAGGTCAGCCGGCCCTGCTCAGGGACAGAGCAACCTCAGTGTTCAACATATATCAGAATGTATTTTCTCATTTAAATCCTCACACTGACCCTGAGAACTGGGCAGGGTTTTTATCCCCATTTCACAGGTAGGAAAACTGAGGCATGAAAAATCAATCAACCCGCCTAAAGTCATACAATTGTACTCTGTGGGAGCTGGGATTTGAACTCTCTGATTTCAGAGTCTGCGCTTCTAATTGTTCATTCCAGGGAATTTCACACATGCCAGGTATTGCTTGATGCACTTTGTGAACATTAACTCGGTTAATCTTCATAAACACCACTGAGATAGATACTATTGCCGTCCCATTTTAAAGATGGGGAAATGGAGGCAAAGGGAGGCTAAATAGCTTGTCCATGTTTGTGCGGCCTGGAGATGGTAAACGCAGGCTTTGCAGCCAGACCCCGAGTCTGTCCTTGTAACCCAAGGCATTCTAAACCACAACCAACTATGGGTCAGTCTGACATTAAGGTGCAAGAAACCTGAAATTACATTTCTTTTTTTTTTAATCCAATTTTAATTTTCAGTTTCAAATAAAATTACAGGGTAGAATACCAGTTAACTGTAATACTGGCCAGAAGCCTAGGCTTGGGGATCTCAATACCTGGATTCAAAGGTGGGCTCTGCTGCCCCTCACTGGGGAACTTTGGGCAGGTTCCTTAACCTCTCTGGGCTCCGGTTTTCTCATTTATAAATTGAGGATCAAAGTTCTTACTCTAAGGGGTTGTTGGAGGGATAATACATGGCCCAACACCTAGCCACTAAGCACTAAGAACTGTATGTATCCATCTCATTGAATTGTCGCAGTGTGGGCTTCCAGGAAGCAGACTGGGATGGAGATGAGCAAAGAGGGGCTTCATTAGGTTGTGCCCTCAGTGTCACCACCTGTGCACAGGAGTGGAAGGGAGCAGGAGAGGACAGAGGGAGAGGTGGGGCTGGAATCAGACCCAACTCCACAGGAGCACTGGGGCCGAGGGAGCCTGACTGGTTGGAGGTAGCCAGGCCATTGCATCTCAGCATTCATCCATCGATCTGCGGACACCAGCTGTCCCAGGAGTGGGTGTGACCTTGGGTGAAGCAGCTCTCAGGATCAAAGGAACAGCTCTCAGCTCTCAGGTTATCCAAGTCTTGAAGAAGCCATGCCGTGGAATCTGGGTTGGAATCACCAATCTCCCACTTCCTAGGTGTACAATCTTTGTCAAGTTGCTAAACCTCTCTGGGCCTCGGTTCCTGCATCTGTAAAATGGGAACAACAGCTGTACCCAACTGGTAGAGCTCTCACAACAGTTAAATGAAACCAATATTTAAAGAGAACTTAGAACACAGCTTGACACAGTTGGGTATTACGATTGGATGTTGAAAAGGGAAAATCAGGCTCGGTGCCTATAGCTCAGCGGCTAGGGCACCAGCCACATACACCAGGGATGGTGGGTTTGAACTCAGCCCCGCCTGACAAACAACAATGACAACCATAACAAGAAAATAGTCGAGCATTGTGGTGGGCGCCTGCAATCCCAGCTACTTGGGAGGCTAAGGCAAGAGAATTGCTTAAGCCCAAGAGTTTGAGGTTGCTGTGAGCTGTGATGCCACAGCACTCTACAAAGGATGACATAGTAAGACTCTGTCTCAAAAAAAAGAAAGAAAGAGAGACAGAGAAGGAGGGAGGGAGGGAAGAAGGAAGGAAGAGAAAAGGGAAAATTAGACTTGAGAATGACACAGAGGTTCATGGCCTGAGCAACTCTGTGGAAATGGTGCTATTTACCACAGTGATTTAAACCCGGCCTGGCCCTGGGGCAGGGGGCTGGATGAGATGACCCTGCAACCTAGTGTGGGGACAAGCTGTGGCTGTCAGTGGGGGCTGGGCTGCAGGACTGCTGAGCATGCTGGGAGGCCAGTCTGGCTCTCAGCCCAGCCCTGGGCAGCTGGCCGGGGTTTCTGTTCAACAGGGCCTTTGTTGAGCAGCTGCCCCTGTCCCCCAACCTCTGCCGGGACCATCTCCTCCCCAGGCAGCCACAGCCTTGCCCAGGAGCAATCAAAATGCTTATGGCACATTCTGGCTCCTGGCCCCTGCCTGGTGAGCTTTGGAGGTCTGGGTTGGGGCCTGGATGTGTGGGCTCAGATGGGGTCTGGGATGAGCCTGGATGTGTGGGCTCCCAGCACTGGTTGCGAGGCCTGGAAGCATATACTGGTGCTTGCTCTGACTTTGGACAACTTGCTGACGCCCACTTAGCATCCTCCCTGCATTTTTGTCCTGCAAATGTAGTCCAAACTCCCCACGTACTCAAACTCAGATCCGGGGCCTTCCTGGGCCTGCACCCCATGTGCCCTGGCCCTGCCTGCCTCCCAGGCACTGGCACCTACCTCTCTCCCTGTCTGAATTCTTCTCCAGTCCCACTGGCCCTGGGCACCTTCTCAGCTGTGTCAGACTATCTTTTCTTTGTCTGATACCCTTCCTGAGATCCCTGAGTCCTTAGTCTTCAGGTCTCAGCTCCTCGCAGACGCCCTCCTGGGCCCCTACACATCTGCAGCCCCCACCCCCATTCCTCTCCTTCCCATGACCTTGCCTGTCTCCTTTGTACCACATCTGCCCCCCAACTGATCCTGGGGTCTGTGCATCTGTTGGTTGTCTCTCTTGCTAGAACAGAAGCTCCAGGAGGCCAGGGACCTTCTCTGTCTTATCCACCTCTGCTCCAGGCATCTAGAAGATCCTGGTACCTAACAGTGCTCAACAAGCGACCTATGAGATGGGCTATTCTGAGGACTGATGACACAATGTGTGGAAAGCACCTTGAAGAGAGCTAATGTGTGTCAGGTGCTGGAACCAGGAGCTGCTGCTGTTAGAGCTGTCATCTCTTAGGGATGAGAGAGTGATGTTATCCTGTTCCCTCCATCTATCCAGAGGGTGTCAAAAATGTTATATGCATTTTAAGAAAGGAAAAAGCTGTATTGAAGTTATAATACTTGGCTCGGCGCCTGTGGCTCAGCGGGCCAAGGCGCCAGCCACATACACCTGAGCTGGCAGGTTTGAATCCAGCCCAGGCCCGCCAAACAACAATGACGGCTGCAACCCAAAAATGGCCGGGCATTATGGTGGGCACCTGTAGTCTCAGCTACTTGGGAGGCAGAGCAAGAGACTCGCTTGAGCCCAGGAATTGGAGGTTGCTGTGAGCTGTGATGCCATGCCACTCTATCCAGGGTAACAGCTTGAGGCTCTGTCTCAAAAAAAAAAAAAAAGAAGTTATAATACTTAAGTCTGACTTCTGTAATTACAAGAGATATAATATGCAAGATAACAACGTGATCGATATATATGGATTATTACAATAGATATATATACTCATACATACACATTGCGTATGTATTTACATAGATAGATATATAGATAGATACCTTCAATCACAAATAAATTTAGCTACAAATATGTTGAGGTTATGGATGCTTGATATTGTAAATCCTACAGGCAAAGAGAAACAAGTATTCTCCCCCATTCCTCATCTTCTGCCAGAAATCTGAGCATCATCTGTATTATTACCACCATTTTATTGGATAGTCAGCCTAGTGAAATTGGATGAAATTGACCTAACCCCATCACTAGTCAAAGAGTATCTGTATTACTGGCTTCATGAGGTTGTTATGAAGATTAAATAAGTTAATATTAGTACTTAGAAGAGTGCCTGGCACGGAGTAAGTACTAGATTGTGATTATGATAAGAACGCATATTATATAAATTAAATAAATAATAATAAATCATATGAAGTGCTTACTATGTACAGAGACTATTTTTATGTGTAGTCATTGAATCCTCACTGTAATCTCTGAAACAAATCAAGGCACAGAGATGTTAATTCATTTGTCCAAGGTCACACAGCTTGTAAATGGTACAATAGTTTGGCTGTTCACTCATGCACATAAAGCCTTCTTTTTCCCTTCCTTTTAATACAATTCATTAGTTTCTCTGCCTAGGAATTATTATACAAAGTTGTATACATATAGCGAGCCTACTGTTTTAAAGACCTCTTAAGAGATTTTTTTTTTTTGGTAGAGACAGAGTCTCACTTTATCACCCTCGGTAGAGTGCCATGGCGTCACACAGCTCACAGCAACCTCCAAGTCCTGGGCTTAGGCGATTCTCTTGCCTCAGCCTCCCGAGTAGCTGGGACTACAGGCATCCGCCACAACGCCCGGCTATTTTTCTGTTTTGCAGTTCGGCCAAGGCCCGGTTTGAACCTGCCACCTTTGGTATGTGGAGCTGGCACCCTACTCGATGAGCCACAGGTGCCGCTCCTCTTAAGAGATTTTTTTTATTATTTATTAAATCATAGCTGTGTACATTAGTGCAATCATGGGGTACAGTGTGTGGGCTTCATATACAATCTGAAATATTTTCATCCAACTGTTCGACATAACCTTCATGGTCTCTTAAGAGATTTTTAAGGGTGTTTTGGCCATAGGGAATTTTGACTGGTAGCTTTGAATTTATGCCGTAACATCCTCCTT